>MU223376.1:522108-537553 GCA_018584345.1 Thuja plicata | reverse complement strand
CCTTCCTGGACTATCGAGCATATCATTCTCAAAATTAAAACTATAGTCCAATCCTTTGAGGTGTTCCACATATCTCATAATTATCAGGAGACCAATCAGGTTGCTGATTGTCTTGCCAATATTGGAGTCAAAAGTGAGGGGATTCAAAAATGGAAAGGTAACACTATGAGTAATGATGCGGTCACCTCATTTATTAATTATGATAAAATCAAGCAAAAAGGAGTCATTAAAAGGGTCTTTAATGATATCAATTAACTCATCTCAGATCGGGGGGAGTTGGAATGACGTCCAAAATAATGTGAAGTACATATCCAAGATGTGGAATCATTCTCCAATTATGAAAGCCCAAATTTTAATGTGTGCCGCTATCATCATTATTATCTTTGGCCAGTTCGCGCATGTGAAGAGGATTGCGAATCAGTTTAATAGCCTTATTTTGCCAAAGAACAACCAAAATCATAACATCTCCCAGTCTATGAAAAAAGAGCAGGTGAAGTATTTGACCATGGGTGGTGATCTCAGAAGGGAAGAGCCCGTGGAATGCAAGTGGAAGCAGGATAAGGAAGTGTGGAGAATCTTGAAGAAAGGCCATGTTCATCGATATCTTCAGAGACTCCATGGTTTTGACACAGATGTCTCCAAAGCCTTTGCTAATGGCTGGGATAAGGGCACGGTAAATCTTGCGGGCAAATCTTTTAGCCTTAGCCTCGAGGTTCTATCTGATATTACTGGTCTCCCGCTAGATGGTCTGAAGTACTCAAAAGAGGTGAAGGTTGGCACCAGAGCTCATAAGAAATTTCCTGTTACTGATGAGGAGAGGGCTCTTCTGGTGAAAGGTAAGAAAGACTATGTTGATATGGATAATATTGATAAAATTTGGGGTTTTGTCATCAAAGTTATAATGAAATACTTCACTCTTGAGGGGAGATTCTCTAGGGTCTACAATTATCATTTTGCCCTAGTTAATCACTTCAGAGACGATATTTGCATTTCTTTTCCCTATTTTCTCCTCTATTCGCTTAACCAGAGCATTACTGACTATAGAGTGAAGAATTTCCCTATTCTCCATGTCGGGCTTATTCGCCTAATTGTTGAATATGCTAGAGACCACATTCCCGACCCTATCCCTGCCCAGATTAAAAAAAGGAAGAATGTCGGATCTCTGTCAAAGAATCCTAAACCTAAGAAAGCAATTTCGCCCTCTGAGCCGACTTCCTCTAAGCCTCTGGAAGGGCCGAAGAATGATAAGCACCCTCGTGATGTCATTGCCTCTGTTCCTGATAAGAATGTCCTGGAGCCCTCAGCTAGCCCTATCCTCCCAGAGCCCGACGGTGTGAAGCTTATTCCCCAGAACACTGAGACCGAGGTTGTCAAGAATACTCAGGTGGATTCTAATGTTGTGCCTAATCCCACTACCCAGACCCCTGAGGTGAAGGATTCGGAGGATCCTAAAATCAAAAATGTCAAGAACAGTCCTGAGGAAAGGCAGGAAAATCTGAAAATTGGGGAAAAGCTTAACCCTGCTCTGGAGATTATTAATACTGAAGGAAAAGAGAATACTGAGATTGAGGTAGAGGATGTTGTCAATAATGACAAAGAGATTGATACTAATCTTATTGATAGTAATGCAGACAACTCGGGGGACAACAGCTTTAGGGTTTTGGGAGAGGAAAATCTGGATTCTCACGATTCCCCCAGCTCTGAGAAGGAGAACAAGGAAGAAGATAGTGAGAGAATTCTTCATGGTAGAAAATCCCAACCTCTTCAAAGAGAAATCAGAATGATGGATTCGCAGGTCAAAAGAACTATCATCATGACCCCCCTTGCTAAAAATAAATCCATCTACAGTTATAATCTGGACAAATGGGTGCAGAGTGATTTGGTTGAGCTTAAGAACAGATGTATCAAATTGGAAAACAAGAACTCTATGATCGAGGATACTATGGCTATCTTCAGAAAGGAGTTTTCTCATAATGCTAATGCCCGTGTGTTTGATTATGGTTCTAATATGGATGATAAAATTAAAAAAGCAGTTGAGATAGCTATGATACCTATCCAGGAGAAGACAAGCGGGAATGAGGAAATGTTAAAAAATTTGCTTAGTCTGGTGAACACAGGTATGAAGTCTACTCTGGAGAACTTGAATACTCTGAGTAAAATGCTGGAAGGAAACAAAGATACCATTGACCTCACTGAACCTACCCAGCAGATGAGACTTGGTACTCGTACTAGGTCAAAGAAGCAGAAGGTTGATGATCAGGATATTCAGAGGCTGAAAGACAATGTGAAGACCATGCAGACTCAGCTGGAGGAATCCAAGAGCTTCTTGAAGACTATGTCTTGACCTCGGTGCTGGTGGCTTTCTTTCTCTGTTTTTCTTCCAGCGTCTTTTTAGATTTTTGCTTTGTAGGTGCTTTTTGTTAAATCTGGGAGTTGTCCCTTTGTAGCCTGCTCCTCTCCTTGGGGCAGCTTGTTCTTTGGGTCTTCATGCCTATCTCTCTTCTCTTTTGTTAAAGGGTTTCGGGGCCCCTTCAAAACCTATTTTTACCGTAATCAAAAACTTATGTTGAGGGAGTCACAACTCTTCATTACATGCCTCTTGACCTTTCTTTAAACTTTATTAACTTGTAATTATATTTATTTATTATTTATTTATATTTTAATTTTATTTATTAATTATTATTATATCCTATTTCAGAAAGGGGACATTACAAACTAGTTGCCTCAATCCCCCCACATCTATTCTTGAAGTCTCAGATTAAATTCCCATAGTTATGAATGACAAGGTGACACATACCTTAGTGCATTTGTCAAGTATATGAAGGAGTTGTGCATTAGCCCTAGTAGTGCTACCTTTGAAATTCAATTACCGCGGTATTTTACTATTTAACATTAAATTATTTACTCTACAATATCTTCAATCATTGCTGTATGAGTATACAGATTACTTGATAATATTATCCAATCAAATTGCAACCCCTTCCATTTAGGGCTTAAAATATGAGCATATGAGAAGTATTTTACTATTATGTGAAACAATTTTGGTTTAAAATTTAATATGGTTAAAACACCATTGTTCAAATGTAGATTCTCATTAACTTTTAATTACAAGCTGAAATATGTTTCCAATTCAAAGTTTTTCTGGAGTAGTGGAAGCTCATTACGTGTGTCTCTGTGAACATATGTATGTATGTATGTAGAGAGAGTTCAGCTGCAAATGGAATGAAATTGCTAGTTGTTCAATAAATGACTGCCATACTTACTAACACTGCCATTGGCACTCGATATGCTGTCTTGCGATACTCGCGTATAACTTGAGTGATCTGTGAATGAGTCCTCCTACAAAAGAATTACAAAAATATCAGTTATCAATGGATTGCATAGGTGGTTCTGTCCTAATTACAAATTACACTTCATTGCAACAGTACACACGAGGCATAAAAGATAGTTGGGACTTTTGGCCTTCTCTCCGCTCCGTTGTCGACCCCAGAAGCAGCCTGTGATAATTCCCCTGATGCTGTTGTGACCCCTGCAAACCTCACAAAATACATATTAGAATAAAGAATTAAAAGAGTGAATATTTCATAGATATCATTCCTTGTGGAATGTGTTTATATTTGGGGTCATTAATACACATAAATTCATGGCTTTGGATATGTGCTAATATGAATCTTTGTTCTATACATGTAATCAATAACTCTGGACACTTTTTCTTGGGAGACCAACATCGCATGCAGCTGCAATCATTTCTGATATGCAGTTTCCATGATTCGCTATATAAATTATGTATGCAATGGATTTATTGGTCTAATTTGAACTCATCATTTCTAGCCCTGCTGCCTAAGAGGCTCTGGCCATCAATGCCATTTGACAGATCATATCAAAATTAATAAACAAACAACGGCAACAAACCTAGGCATATAGCAATTCAGCAAAGTTCTACAAGGCCATTGCATATATACTTGGAACCAGAACACAAACCACTGTCTTAATAGGCTAGGATTGGTATATCCTTGATTTTGATGCAAGAATAGGCTCCAGAAAAATAATTTAAAGCACTTGGTGTGGCCATACAGATGCCAACAGCAACCAGAAGCACAAACATTTGATATGATAAGCAATTAGCTCTTAAGAAACAAATTCCAATGTCTCAGCAAAGCTCACCACGGAATTGAAGAATAAAGGTGTATCAGTAGAATTCAGTTCCAGCAACACCTCATATCAACTACTCGACCTACAATTAACAAGACTTACAGTGAAATTATGTAGCATGTCAAGCTCTTCAACAGAAGCAATAATAGCTGGATCATAATAGGGTTAGAGTTCCAGATCTTTATTTGGCAGCCAAAATCCCTGATAACTTGCAGCTTCTGATTCTCCTATGTTCAGTCCTATGATAATCAATGGATTTGGTAATGTTGTTAGGATTTCAGTTCATCTGTTTGGGCTCTTTGTTGTGTTTCTGAAATGCTTTCGGCAACATGCCCTTCATGGTCCTTACATATGTCTGGTGGTCATGTCTTAATTGTTCAGAGGTGATGCCAACAGGCAGTGAAAGCATATTTTTCTCATTATAATTGCTAACTCAAGCACATTCATACATGAATTAAAACAAGCTCCTCTACAGCATCGGATACGGTCAGCTCTGCCTTTATTTCAGAAAATCATCAAAATCACAAATGAAAAATTTCCATAAAATAACTTTCTTCAAATTGAGCACTCTTCAATTTCAAGTCTGCAGGTGCCAATGTCTCAAAAATTGCCTATGACATCAAGAGAGTGAGCATCTAGTTGTAACTCTCTGTGCAAGATACGGTTACGTATTATAAGAACCCTGAGCACCTCTATTTTGGAAGTTAATGAAAGAAAATGACCATTTTGATTAAATAAAAATAATTAAAATGAAGCATGACATGTCGAGCTTCTGGTGCACTGTTATCGATGATAGGCGGTGTAGATTATCATTAAGGGAGTGAAATTGATGATTGGTTTGGCTCATATTATTTAGATGTGTTTGCAGTTGCACACATGAATTTCAAGATGAAAAATATTGTTTTTGATATTAGAAACAGTAAAAGCAAGGGTGCTGTCCCATTAATACAACAGCAGACAGCAAAAAGCAAAAGGGTTCAGTAAGCAAACATTTGTTAAGTGACTATTGTTATTGAATAGTTTTATCAGTACAATGCAAATGATTTCAGAGGTGTGTGCAACCAGGGCTGGGCTTAAACGCAGGCTGCTGAAGATCGTTTAAAGACGTGTACAACGATCCTTCTAAACCTTGAGTGGAATATAGAGTAAAAAATGCGCATTGAATGAATTTGCATTGATAAAACAACTTGTATTTTCACTTCGAAAAATTTGCATGGATTGCGCTTGTTCATATATTAAAAAAGCAATAATTTTCAGTCAAAAAACTCCAATAAACCCTAAACTAAAGATCGAAAATGTAATGCAAACAAAAAAGACTTGCTTAGCAAATTTTAAACTAGCACTAGAACTTCCCGAAAATATATCTGTGGGCAAGATTTGAATAGTTTTAAATGGATTTAGTGTTTTAGGGGAAATTTTAATGATTCTGAAATATATATACTTTGTGATACCAATATTTACACCGCACATTCCGGACACCTCTACCAGATACGCAGTACTACAAAAGAAAGAAAGAAGGAAAAAAAACCTTAAAATCTTAAATAAAATATAATAATTTACCTGACTGAGTTTGTTCGGGTATGAATCCACCGCCCATGACAAGTGCATCCTCAGCCTGAGAAGGAGTAGGCGGAGGCGGGGGCGGAGGTGGAGACTGAGCTGGAAGAGGATGAGATGGCGGAGGCTGAGCGGGGAGATTGGCGATCTTGGAGGCGTATTGCTGCTGCCACGCAAGCGTTGCGCAGAGCAATGCGAGGGATTTGCCAGTTCCAGTTGGCGACTCGAGGAGAGCGTGGCAATGATCCTGTCTCTGTGCGCGCTCTAGAGCGGCAATGACTTTGCCCATGTAAGCCAGCTGTGAGCCGTATGGCTTGTATGGGAATTCCACACTGATTCCTCCAATCTTGTAAGTCCCAAGCGGACTCTGTTTCTGTTTCTGTTTCTGTTCCATTTTCGGCTTCGATGGGGCAGAGTGCCCTGCATTTTTTCCCATTCTTTGTTTTGAACAGAGGTGCTACGAGGAATTCAAAGGGAAAGTGGAAGCAGACATTTGGATTTTTGAATTTGCATTGAGAAAGCGGCACTTTCTGATTCTGGCGGGAAAGAAGGTCCCCCGGGCCCAAGGAGCAGTCACATGGGTGGCGGCTGGAGCTAACATAAGGGGGAGGGTTTTTATATGTGCATAGAAGATATATTAGGAGTCGCCCACTTTTATTTTATTTTTATTTGATTTTCAACGAAGTAAAATAATTTGTATAAAAATTTAATCTATTTATTCATTATTAGTTTTTATATGTGCATAGAAGATATATTAGAAGTCGCCCACTTTTATTTTATTTTTATTTGATTTTCAACGAAGTAAAATAATTTGTATAAAAATTTAATCTATTTATTCATTATTAGTTTAAGATAATATAAATAAATGATTAATAATTATTATAATTATTTCAATTTATGATTAAAAGTTATTAGATTATTTTTGTTTATATTAAATATTAAAAATAGTTAATCAATTTTATTATTTATATAATTTGAAACATAATATTATTACAAAATGAAAAAATATAACATCGTAAAAAGCATGAAGATATTCTTTGTTGATATTCATTAAGATAATATAAATAAATGATTAAAAGTTATTAAAAATATTTCAATTTATGATTAAAAGTTATTATATTATTTTTGTTTATACTAAATATTAAAAATAGTTAATCAATTTTATTATCTATAATTTGAAACATGTAATTATTACAATGAAAAATTATGACATCAATAAAAGAAAAGCATCAAGATATTCTTTAGCCATGAGTGTGTTATTGTCCATTTCTATCCTTACATAATTTATTTTTAATATTTAAAAAGTTATGACTCTTGTGGGGTGATCTTGTATCCCTCACCCCTTTTTTTTGTGAATAGTGTACTTATATTTTAATTAATGGAAAGGCCTCTATTCATCAAAAAAAAAAATGTTTAGAAAGTTATTTACTAAATTCAATTTTGATAAAGGGCTAAAAAAATCAAGAGATAAGGACAAAAAAAAGAAAAAAAATTGGCCAAAAGAATAGGTAAGAAAACAACTTCTCAACCAAGAGTTTTACATTAGATAGGCCAAAGGGAAATTTTATTTGTCATAATTATTTTTACTTTTCAATTTTTTTTGAGATTTTTGTAAAGTATATATGATAAATTTTTAAGTAAAAAAATCATGAAAACTACTTTTCTTAAAGTTGATTGGCTAATTGGTCAAATTTTAAGGAAACACTATGTCGATTATAATTTTCTAAGGCCGGTTTTTAGGATATCCTCCAATTAATTTACCACTTTTATAGAATCTCAAAATTATCTTAAAGAAATTCATATATAGTAAATCCTAATCATCAATTAATAAACATTTCTCTTTCCTATACTTTAGTTCAAACTATTAAAAAGAAAATTCAGCCTCTGTTACTTTTTTTAACCAATGAATCCTAAATGACATTGGAGCACCTTACCCTCTATAAATCTCAAGTCTACATAATTATATTCTAATAGAAACAATAAAAGTAATAATTGGATTAAATTTATGGATGTACATTTGAAGATATAAATTAAATTAATCCTCTAATACATTATAGTTATAATTTTATAAAAAAAACTATTCATTATCTAAAATATATTTAATCAAAACTCAAATTAATTATACAATCAAGTACTCCCCACTAAGTGGTGTAATTTTTTTAACTTTAATTATTCTAAATTTAGTAACTGAAATTTTTTATTTATTAAAATAAAAAATATCTATCTTTTTAATTTTAACTATTTATCTTTGTATTAGATGGAATAAATTCTAAATTATAACTTGTAATTAAATTATATTAAATATTACAACTATAATTAATTATAGGTAAATACTAGCCACTAAGTGGCACTTGTTATTATATATTTTGAAATACAATTTTGATTTTAGGTTGATGATTTATCTTTGAGCTTTCTTTTCATTCTTCGAGTGTTGTATTTGTTTTGGAGGTGCAATGTTATGTCAATTTTAGTTTATATATAATGTCTTAGAATTTTCAAATATCATTGGATCAATAGAAAAGTCAAGAATTTTATAAGAAATGTTTGTAAAATATTTATTGGCATACTACTTTGAAAAACATGTTTCAAAATTAAAGAACTGTATTTTGAATAATTATTTAACAAGAGTGCTTCAATAGAGCATAATTGTCTTCTATCATTGAAAATTAAAGAATGAATATGTAATTGGGTTTTCCTTAGGTTCACTCGTAGGGGTGATTGTTTTCTTAATGGAATGACAAATGTTTATCAAGTACCACATAGCATTTAATTGATGGTAAGGACATAAAATGAGTATTCATCTCAATTTGCATTCCATGATAAGACACACAACTTCTATGTAGTAAGGTACATGAATTAGAAGAAAATTAATCAAAGATGAGATTGAGCTTTGTCCATACGATTGAACGGACCTCTTTAAGCATAATGCAATAAATTACTTCTTTGAGCTATAGTGGTAATTCCCCTACAAAATAAACAAAGATGAGCTAGAGCTTTATTCACATGTTCAAAATAATACACTCTACTACTCAATTTTTCCAGTTGTAACAAGAAAATTATGTCATTAGTGTGTGCCCAATTTATCATAAGAAAGTGGTAAAAATCAAATTGTTACACTAATACATTTCACCCTAATTTTTGACCTAAATTTTCGACGGGGTATTATATTTCTTTTACTTGGTCAAATTATAGAAGGAAAATTTTGAATTTTTTTAATCCATGCATGTGTTCATCGGAATTCTGACGAGAACAGACATTACTTTAAAAAAGTAAGATTTCTATTCATTATGTTACACCAGAGAGCAGTAGTGTTACACGTCAGAGACCACGGAAGGCACAAAACAACAAGCGACGGAGGGCACAAAACAACATGTATGAAACCTTAAATTTAAAAATTGCGTCTTGGACTTTTTTCCCTCTTGAAAAATTGAATTTCTACCGGTTTGTGTTTTGATCTAACGATCACGCAATGATGATAGGTTGTGTATTCTAGTTTAAATTCTCTCTAGGGATTTCAAGTAGCCTTTCCCACCACTGCCTTACAAGGTAGTAAATAATTACATCAAAATCACTTTCAGTATATCGAGGTTGGTGAAGAGAAATGACTCCATCTTCAAACTCGCCATTGCGCTGTCACTGTTTATAAAAATGTGGGCAGCTGAGTATAATATTCCAGCTCTTAGAAACTGCCCTAAGATTTTTGTGTATTTTGTATAGAACTCTTTCCAGATATTGCATCGTTAAATCCCGTGGAAGACTTGTGTGAGTTATTTCCATTGCGATACAACTCTCAGCACCCCACAAATGTTTTTTTTTCCAATAGCCCTCCAATCTCAAACCCTAAATATATCCTAAGTGAAACCAACCTTTCGTGAGGATGCATACCCTAATCTAAACCACCAAAATAGGGTGACATGTTTATTTTGTATATATAATTGTTTATACCATTAAGGTAGGCTAGTTAATTATTTAATTTTGACTGGTCTCCATTTTGAAAATTGTTATTGTAACTCCTTATAGATCAATTATATGGGAATTCCTACAAAATAATTTACACTTATCCTTTTAATCTACACATGCAGATATCCTCATCTCCCCTTTACTTTCTTGTCTTCCAACCCCATAGGACTAATCCAGTCTACATCCTCATCAAGTTTTTCGCTTCTAGATATTCATCTTATCTACTGTTGTACCCTCACCTTGACATTAGTGTTGCCTAGCATCTTTCTACAACTATATTTCATTTCTCCAACTTATCCATTAATATATTTCAATTATATGATAGTTGTTTCTACAAGCCAAGGACCGGTGAAATAATGAGAACTAGAGGAATTTGTTGAAGAGGAAATTAACTATTAAGACTCGTAATTACAGTGGGTTTTTATATGCATCCAATAGCAATCAGAGTCTCACATAATGGATACCACTTTTTTTTGGAGAGAAAGAGAAGAGACAAATGGGCTTTCTCAGAGATATTTCGTATCGCGGGCCTATGGATATTTTGAACATGAGTTGGGATCATTTTTATGCAACTCAGTTGGCTTTGGGAGATACATATATCAGTAGGGTGGAACGATACCAAGTGAATACAAATGTAGACTTCATGTTCATGGTTGTACTACTAGATGCGAGACAATAGATGGCCAATATTACAAAACAATGGTTTTCTTGGTTTGGCCCCATTGTTGTTGGGCAATGAGTGATTTACTGAGAAAAGTAGTGTCAGAGATTAATCTATAGCCTTAAGGGAGGAACTGGTCATAGGTCAAAATATACCTCAATGGTCCCTAGATATCATATATGATATGCGGAAGAAAAATGAGTATTAAGATCTTGTGCCATCAAGAAAAAGTGTAGAATTGGCTTCATCAAATATGTAAAAGTTGAAGAGATGATCAACAATTTCTATTGGTCCATAAGCAAACAACAACAACGATGACTAGCTTTCGTAAGGAAATGGACAAATAAGAAATAGTAGTAAAAAAATTGGGTTCGCAAGGTTTTGTAGCCATTTTGTTAACTAGCAACTAGTCAATTTATTTATAGTAAGTACTTATATTTGCTCTATAAGAGAATACAGCACCTCAAGTCTCAACGATGAATTGAGTTATTTTGTGAATATAGAATGCAATAGGCATAGTGCACACCATGGAAAAAAAATTAGTACATTTGAGTGATAAAAAGATGTATATTTTATAATATCAATGCATGCATGTGGTTCTAGAAAGTCACTTTTTTAAGAACTTAAAATTCAACAAAAATGGAATTTAATCATAATATTTACTTATGTGATATATAACCATTATATCTAATTTAAAATTATGAATACTCCTAATATGTACAATAAGATTTGTTTTATTTTTATATACAAGAGAATGAAAATAATATCGAAATTTCAAAGTTGGGAATGTAAATATATTATTGAAGATGTTTGGAGAGATAATGTAGAGACAAAATGTCACTGATTTAGTTTGAGAAGGGTATTGAGTTGGTGTGAATGGATGTTAGTGGAGATTCCACTTCTGAAAATAACAAGATTGGTATAAGATGGAATCATATTGTGTGGGGTAAATTCTAAAAGTTGATCGGTAAAGTTTAGGTACCACATCAAAAGCTTAATTTTTTGTTAGCTTTCATTGGCCAATAAACCTATGATGGAGTAATACTATGCTAAAAAAAGGTAATTTTTATTGGCAAAAGGTAAAATATCATCTTAAAAAATCATTACAATTACAAGGAAAAGGTCAGGCCTAAATGACTAACAACAAGCTATCGAAAAGTGGCAAAGAGACAACAATGAACTTTCCTTCCCCGTCAATGGGCATGTAGAAGACTTTGAATCAATTTTTTGAGGAATAATCTTACACTTATGTAGAGTGGTCCATATACTATCCTTAGTGTTTTTATGAGCCTTTTACACTTGATCTTGTTTTTTCTCCTTGTCTTAATTTTTCTTTTTAACCTTTGTCTTCATCATTGAATCAGACATTAGGGCTGAAACTGTTTTTCCATTTTGGCCTTGAGGGCACCTTTAATTATTGTAATGAGAAATTACAACAAGGAATGAAGACACAAAATAGATGAAATATTTTAATGTTGAATTTGAAGTGCCTTCTTTGAAAGAATGACATATTTGCATGAGGAAGCTTGTTTATCTTTTTAAGTGAAAGATTGCAACAATATGATCAATTTTGAAATGTCTCCTATAACGAAAGGGTAACCAGGCTCATAGTCCAAAGAATGGGTCTAAGATTGACCAAGAACTTTAAGAATCATGTCTATTTCCACTAAGATTCTACACAATTTAGTATAAGAAAGATTAGAAGTAACTTTAACTATAGCCAAAATGGAACCTAAAGAGTTTCCAATGGATATATTCTTATCCAAAATTAAAATAATAGATTTGGGAGAAAAACCCAAATTGGTACTATATTGAAGGATTTAGAGGATGTATTGAAGGTTGGATGCCAGAGTTTAAGTAAGAGGAAGTGATGATCCCAAGTCCAATGATGACCATAAATAATAGAATATTGATCATCAATAGAGTCAAATGCAATAGTGAAGAATCCTTGATGGTCAAATGCAATAGTGAAGATATCTTGAGTACACAAAAAAATTTCCATTTTATTTATTAGAAATGGTTGCCAGTTTTCCTTAACCTAGTTCTTCAAATCTAAAATGCATTGTCATAAATGAATGAAGTAGACATATAAAAGCATGTGTAAAAAAATAAGCCTCATCCCCAATTCCAAACCATGGGATTCCTTGGCACAACTTAAGGGTTTAAAAACTTTTGGAAATTTGTACACCCTCTCTATATAAAAATAGGGATTTCATGTACATTTGCTTCTACCTTAGATTTGAAAGATTAGTCATTGCTACACTCATGGCACAATTTTAGGGTATGGTCAGAAACACAATCACTCTGTCCTAGAGTGTTCTTTCATTCTTCAATACTCCTATCTGCACAAAACCATTAGCATTCACATTGTAAACATATTGAAATGTTCCCACCATGAGGAATAATGGAGTCACAACATTGTGCTCACTATGCCCCCTTTTAAAATCAAGGAATCTATATTTTGTCCTCCTCTATCATAGTACAGGGATAGAGAACTAAATAAAAACTAAACAATACTCTAATGAAGTAATTCCAAAACCATAAGATATAAAATGTATCCAACCACACACAACATAACAAGCAATAAAGATCCAAATAATTACTAAAATGTACAAGATTTCTATTTCATTCTCAACAATGTGTTACAGTTCGTATAGAGATGAATAACATATCTAACACTACTCCTCCCTCTCTCTGATTTGAGAGTTACATTGTCCACTCCACTTCTCCATCCTAGAAACATATTTTACCTACCCAAAACTGACACAAACAGTTCCAAAACAAATTGTCCTATAATTCTTCCCTTAAGAAAATGCATAAAATGTTGTCAAATTGACAACTAAGTTGTCAACTCGACAACTAGTGCCAAATGACCCTTATTACCTATTTCATTTTCTTCTAATGAACTTCAAACAAATATTGAACAATCCTAAATATAATATTTAGCTCTTTCACAACCTACCAACCCCATGTTCCATGATTAGCCTTCTAGGCAATATATGGCATGTAAGGCCATTGTCACAATGCTTGCATTATGGATTGCGTTTTTGGCATTTAGGGGTACTAATGACCCATTGACAAAGTTGTGGGACCTATTAGGTCCTTGAAGACTTTAGGAGCTCAAGGTCAACTAGGTGACCCCCTGGTTTCCTTCCAAGCTTTAGGTGCTCCTGCACCACTCTTCCTCTAAGACTACAAGGTTCTATATCTAGATTTGGAAGTTGTGAGAGAACAAAATGGTGAATATATTACCTCTTAGTTAATAGATGGCCACATTAGCCATGTAATTGATTGTTCCATTGTGTTTTGGGATTAATGAGTAATGTTTAAATTATTTAAATTTACTACGAAGATTTTAAAATTGTTCAATATGGTTTTGCTACATTTTTTTAGTGTTATTAATATAGAGAATAAGTCTTGAATCTTTCTCGTGGATTTCACTAAGCCCTAGTGAGATAGCCAAGAAAATTCTATAAATATATGAAAGTAGCTTAATCCAATTGTCTTTTTGTTCTCAAATCTCTTTGTGAAAGGTAATAGCCATTTTTCTTTTTCATCTTGTATAGTTCCCCAGGTTCCTACAATAAGTATATTCATTTTAGTAGTGTTCAAATTGAGTTTATAATATTTTTTCTTTGGGTTCCATGGAAAAAGATACAAATTTTCGGATGGAAATGAGGTAGTTATTAAAATAATATATAAAATGAATTGTACCTACATAACAAAGAGGGATAATAAAAGAGGATATGGCTCTTTGTCATTGTCAAAAGTATTGATAAATGGATGCAAAAAAATATTTCTAAAATTCAACCATTAAACCAATAGATTTATAATGTTCTTGATATTGATAAGAGAGATTGAAAGCGCTCAAAATCTTGTGCAACAACAAAACCAAAAGTTAGATGAAGCATGTAGCATGAGCATGATGAGCACATAGTTATACATAGGGGTGTGGGTTGAATTAGTGTAACGATAATCTTTACTTTTTAAAAACTTAATACTATATTAAAACTTGATCAATAATAATAGCGTCATTTACTCAACAACAATAATCATACACATGAGAAAATAACAATTTACCTGGAAACCCTTATAGGAGAAAAATGTGGCAAATTGCTTGCTTATATTAAAAAAATTATATTTTTAGGCTCCAACCTACTAGAGGCACCATTTTGGGATCACATTGTAATGCTTTGGAATCATTTTGTAAGGCTTAAAGGCCAAATTGCTCTTGTATTGTCATTTAGGATCTGATTGGTCAAAGTAGGTCAAACATTCCAAATGTGTGGGAATAAGCTAGGAATGGTATTTTTCATGTTTTTAAGCCATGTTTTTCATACTAGTAATGTATTAGGGGAAAATGAAGTCACTTGGTGACTAAAGTGCAAAAATTACAAAATTGCAAAAAAGTTGCTTAAGCAACTTTTGGCAAAAAGTGTGCAACTTTGTATTCCAATGGTCAAATACTTTGAAAACTGGTTGGAATTGGTTGTGGAAGTTGGATTATGATTATATATTCCTCTTTGGTTCAAGGCATGGGGAGTTGTTGAGGTTTGTAATGCCCCGCCAGGGAACCCAGGAGAACTTAACCTAAACATGACACTAAGTTCACGGAATAATATTTTTTTTAAATGTTTACAAACAATATTAATAACAATGCAGAAGCAACACAATGAAGTACATGACATACATGAAATACAACTCATACACGATTAACATTCCTCGAGGGTTTCTTGACATAGAATTACTTAAACAAACTAATCTATGATCACAATAATAAAGAATTGACATAAAAGTAACATAATCTAAAACCAATAACATACATCTCATAATAAAGATTACATATACAACTGATACCATAAGGTATACTACCTAATCAACATCCATTGCACAAATCGCAGGGTATGTAATAATACATAATAAACAATACAATGCATCCTCCAAAGGATGATAACCAATATAAACATATGGTACAAATATACAACTCGTGAAACTGAACCAGTCTCCAAAAGAATCAGAAGATAGAACTGCATCAAAGAACATCCAAGCATGAAGAAGAATCCGTCAGAATCTCAATGGTAATAAGAATCACTACCACCCGACCACGTGGAACCA
>MU223376.1:500620-516995 GCA_018584345.1 Thuja plicata | reverse complement strand
ATCAAGAAATTAGACAAGGCATACACAATATGGAAGTATTTAGAAGACATGTTTGAAGGAGATGTTCAAGCAAAGAATGCGCGCAGGAAGACATGGAAAAAGAAATACAATAGTCTTGAGATGTTACATGAAGAGAACATTAGAGCCTACAATTAGAGGATAAATGAAGCAGTTTCTGGAATCATAAACAATGGTGGAGAAATATCAGAAGAAGATATAATGGACAAGTTGTTGACTACTTTAACATCAGACTATGAGAACAAGATCAGTATTCTAGAAGAAACCATGCAATTTTCACAAGACTTCAAGAGAGAGACTTTGATGAGTAAAATCTCTGCATTTGAGATATCAAGATTGAAGACTGAACAAAAAGGTGAAACGGCCTTCAAAGCTTCAGTTCATGGTAAGAAATCTCACATCTCTAGCAATAATGAGAAAGAAGAAGTTGAAGAACTAGAATAAATCATAGCTATGATTGCCAAAAGAGAAAAGAAAGGCAAAGGGAAAGGGAAATACGAAGGACAACTTCCATTCAAATGTTTTTTCATGCAACAAGATCGGTCACTTTGCATCCTCCAAGTGTCCTACAAGAGTAAAGAAATTCAGATCTGATTATAAACCTAAATACAGGAAGGAATGATATCATGCTGAAGAAGGTGTAACTGATGAAGATGCTGAAGAAGGTGTAACTGATGAAGATTCAGGAGAAGATGAAATTGGATTCGTTGCCATTAAAGACATGAAAAAAGTGAATGAGCATATGGACATTGAAGATGAAAAGGAAACACAAGAGTTAGCCCTAATTTCCAAGACAGACATCATAACTAATTGGATCATTGACAGCGGATGCTCTCATCACATGACAGGTGATAAAGATGGATTTGTTCATCTAGACAAGTACAAAGGTGGTATGGTTAGATTTGGAGATAACACTCCTAAACCTATCATAGGCAGAGGATCCATCACCCTGGATGGAAAGAACAAGACAAATGATGTTCTATATGTTGATGGATTACATCACAATTTACTATGTGTTGGACAACTACTTGGCAAAGGTTATCATTTGGAATTCAAAGACAACAAATGCACTATTATCAAAAAAGATGGAGACATGATTGCATCAGGCTCCAACACAAAAGGTAATGTTTTCCAGCTCAATTTAGATCTAAGTTGTTTTGTTGCAAAAGTGGATGACAGTTGGTTATGGCACAAAAGACTCTGTCATATCAATTTT
Source organism: Thuja plicata (assembly GCA_018584345.1). Taxonomy (NCBI): domain Eukaryota; kingdom Viridiplantae; phylum Streptophyta; class Pinopsida; order Cupressales; family Cupressaceae; genus Thuja; species Thuja plicata. The sequence goes on along the minus strand of MU223376.1, from coordinate 515,761 downwards.
GATAATATAGTAAAGATAAGCAATGTCAAGGTAGTTAGAGATCTTCCAAGTATTGCAAGACCAGTTGACACAATATGCAGGGAATGTGTTATGGGAAAGCATGTAAGGAGTTCTTTCAGAAGCAAGAAAAACTCAGCTGAAAACAAGTTAGACCTAGTGCATACAGATTTATGTGGTCCTACTCAAACCAGGTCATATTACGGAGAAAGGTATTTCATTTTGTTTGTTGATGATTTTTCAAGAATGATGTGCGTTGCATTCTTAAAGGAGAAGTTTGAAGCCTTTCAGAAGTTCAAAATATTCAAAGCCAAATTGGAGAATGAATCTGGATTAAAACTAAAGTGTCTGAGATTAGATAGAGGAGGAGAATTCACCTCTAACCAGTTTTATGACTACTGTGAAGAACATGGAATTAAAAGACAGTTGAGTGCACCCAGAACCCCACAGCAGAATGGGATAGCAGAAAGAAGGAACAAGATCATACTTGATACAACGCGCACTATGATGATTGAAGGAAAAGTTGCGCACACCTATTGGAGAGATGTAGTTAATACAACAGTCTATACTATCAATAGAACACAACTAAGGCCAGACGTGGATAAGACACCTTATGAACTATGGTTTGGTAATGTACCTACCGTAAAATACTTTAGAATATTCGGCAGCAAGTACTACATCAAGCGAGATGATGGTGTTGGTAAGTTTGATGCCAGAAGCGATGAAGGTATTTTCCTTGGTTACTCTACTAAAAGAAAAGCATACAGATGTTTTAATTTGAGATTAAAGAAGATAATTGAAAGTACTCATGTAAATATTGATGAGAAGTTCATGGTTCAAGAAAGGTATTATGAATATGCACCTATGATTGAGGATGAACCCAGGCCTAGCAGTAAAAAAACTATTATTGAAGAAATGTTTGATTGCATTGATGTTTCATGTAATGAACCTGAATCAAGCAAAGAAGTATCACATATTATAGATGAGGATATCACACCAAAAGTTTCAAAGTTCACATATAGGTATCATTCAAAAGATGATATCATTGGAGATCAGAGCAGCAGTGTTTTGACTAGATCAAAAGCAAAAAGGTTAACAATGGATGAAGAGGTATGTTTACTTTCATAGATTGAACCTTTAAATGTTGAAGATGCTTGCAAGGATTATGATTGGCAGAAAGCAATGGAAGAAGAACTAGATCAAATAATAAAAAATGAAACATGGGAATTGGTCCCTAGACCCAGTGACAAAAATGTGATTGGAACAAAGTGGGTATTCAGGAACAAGATGAATGAAGATGGTATAGTGGTCAGAAACAAAGAAATACTAGTGTGTAAAGGATATGCGTAGAGGGAAGGGATAGATTACACTGACACATTTTCCCCTATGAGCAGACTGGAAGGCATAAAGTTATTCTTGGCTTATGCAACATTCAAGGATTTTAAAGTATATCAAATGGATGTTAAATCATCTTTTCTGAATGGTGACTTGAAGGAAGAAGTATACATAGAACAGCTTGAAGGATTCAATCTATCCGATAAGCCAGATATGGTATTCAGATTGAAGAAAGCACTCTATGGACTTAAACAGGCCCCGAGAGCTTGGTATGAGAGACTCGATGGTTATCTTACCAGGATTGGATTTAAGAAAGGAACAACAAATTGTAACCTATTCATAAGAGAGACACCTGATGGACTACTACTTGTTGCCATATTTGTTGATGACATTATCTTTGGAGGTAATGACAAACTTAGTTCAGAATTTGCAAAAGAAATGCATAATGAATTTGAAATGAGCATGATTGGTCCTATAAAATATTTTTTGGGATTAAACGTAAAGCAGATAGATAAAGGAATATTCATAAATCGGTCCAAATATGTGAGGGAAATATTGAAGACCTTCAAGATGGAAGACTGTAAGCCAGTATGCACTCCTATGATAACTAGAAGCAAGCTTTCTAAAGAACATGATTCCGCAGCAGTTGACAAGACATTATATAAGTCTATGATTGGAAAACTTATATATCTTACTCAATCTAGACCAGACATATCTAATGCATTGTTGGTAGATTTGCAGCTGAACCAAAACAGAATCACCTAATGGCAATAAAGAGAATATTCAGATATCTAAAGGGAACTATAGACTATGGTTTATGGTATCCTAAATCAGAGAATGTACAACTTCATGTGTATACAGATGCAGATTGGGCAGGTTGTCTTGATGACAGGAAGAGTACTTATGGAGGAGCAGTATTTCTTGGAGATAGGTTAGTTTCTTGGGTAAGAAAGAAGCAGAATTGTATCTCTCAATCAACAACAAAAGCTGAATATGTTGCAGCATCAAGCAGATGGTTAAAGATTTTGGTATACGGGTTGACTATCCTACTGTTATTCACTGTGATAACACCAGTACTATCAACATGTCCAAGAACCCTGTGATGCATGCAAAGACAAAACACATTGAGATTAAATACCATTTTCTTAGAGAAAAAGTTACAGATAATTAAGTAAAATTAGACCATGTGAGCACCAAAGAACAGTTGGCAGATATTTTCACAAAGCCTTTATCAAAAGATACTTTTGAGTATCTAAGGGAGAAGTTGGGAGTAATTCCCTCTCCTGAGTCTGATTAGAAAAATCAACAAGAACATCAGTCATTAAGTGACTAATGAATGGTTGAATACTCTACTTCTGGAGTAGTACTTGTGCTTGATTGTTTATGGCGCCCTTTGCCATTGATGTCAAAGGGGGAGTATATAGTAAGGGGGAGCATATACTCTGGGAGAGTATAAACACAGACAAAGGAGCTGCAACCATGTAGAGAAATCTTTGATGAGGATATTGAGAAGATTGTAAAAAGAAAGAAGACACCAGGTGCTGAAGATGTTTTTAATATCATATGTTTCCATCAATGTCAAAGGGGGAGATTGTTGGAGATTTACTTATGGCATCTAGTTGATTGTATGTTTGTCATTGATGATAACATATAATATACATCAATGTTCTATATGTACTTATCATAATGATGTTATCAAGCCTTTCACGGTTATATTCATGTTGTAGACATGTTGTTTATGTTTTTTTCATACACGCAGACTCAGATATGAAGTATCAGTTGTGTTGTGTAATTTTGTTATGTGGCAGTTACAGTTTCTGGAGTTTGTCTGTACAGAGCCGACGTATTGCATTGGATATTGAGTTGCACCTATCTTCGAGATATGCATGTGTATATTCAAGTTTAGTTATGAGGTGATGATAGTTATCTAAAGGTGCCAAATGTGTTTCAAAAAGATTGCAAAGTTAGAGTTAATTTGGTGAGGCCAATTTAGTGAAGCGTTGCGTCTATTCAGTTTATATTGCGCGGTTGTAATTATGCTTGCATGATTAGTAAAGCTGACAAGGATGTTATGAAGAGTTGTCTAACAGGTCCCTTGATCTTATACTTTGAGGAAGATACTTATAGCAATTCATTTGTGGAGTGCTAATTGTGAATGATAAGAAAAGATACAGGAAAGTGCAGAGCAAAATATCAGTTGAGTTTCATTCATCAAGGATCTATGTGAAGAAGAAGTGAAAGATTAAAATACACTGGAACTGATCAAGACAACAAGTCTACTCTACATTTCATCATCAGATATATTGCATATTTGTTCTTCAAAAGGTTGTAGCCTTCACCATTAAAGCAGTGAGCTTTTGGACAGTGAGTCCTCACCCTCAATCGGGTTATTTGTAAAAGACTCCTAACAGGGTCAGACCCTTAACCAGGTCATTATACTTATTGCATTGTAAAGAACAACTCCTAACAGGGTTGCAAGATCTTCTAACAGGGATTATTATAAACAAGTATAGTTCATTGTGGGTGTTAATTCCCTCCGGGGTTTTTACCATTTGGTTTCCCCGTAACCAAATTGTGGTGTTGTCTATTGTGTTATCTGAATGTGCATTTAATTTATTGTATTCTGGATTTAATAAGAGAAGAATTAAATTGGTTGATAACTGATTCACCCCCCCCCCTCTCAGTTATCCTTTGGGACTATTCTAACAGTTTTTTCTTGCCATCAATAAAACTACTCTATTTTCCTTGGATTTTACAGTGTTACTTTTGTTGTATGGGCTTCTATAGATTTGTACTGGTTTGAAATGAATATAATTAGATATAATATTGAATCACCTTTCATTTGGAGTTTATTTCATGAATTTCCATTAATAATTTCTTAATTTATAACCATTTTTGTCCAAATTGGTCTGAAACCCTCACAAACATAGGGTTTTGAAGAAATGAAGCCAAAAATGTAACATTCCACCATCTAAAAAATTTGATCCATGGGGTAATGTTAGGTTTGAAAATGTAATTTAAGATTATTGTAGTTTTAGAGTAGTCCAACAAGGTGGCTAGAAATGGCATGATGTCCTAGGCCTGGCATCTCAATGTGACAGGCCAAGGGAGGGTTGATCTGGAAGCAAATTGTGTTGCAAAACTAAATTTTGGAGGTTTAGACACTAAGAGATTATGAAATATGTGGTTTGGAGACAAGATCAAACTGATCCAAGTGGTGGTTGGGTTGGGTGAAGAAGTGAAGGACTACTTTCTTTGTTAATTAGACCCAATCAGACTTGGTAGACCTCGTCATTCCAAAGGAATCTATACTAATTTATTTGTATGTTTTATAGATCCCAAAAGGGTGTTTGAAAAAAGGTATTCATTTGTCTTTTTGATAAGGGAGTCAAAATTTATTGACTAAAAACTCACTAGATAAACCTAATAACCAAATCATAACAGTCTATAAACAAAGATGGATAGATCCATCCCCTATCTTATATTTCACCAAGCCTCAAACTCTATACGAATACTCAAAACATTCAATATGGATTACCAAAGAATATTGTGAGCAATAAGGAGACTAGTTTCACAGAAAATACTTATAAAGACAATTGCGTACACCTTGGGATTCACTTAAAATTCTGATAATGAAGATCATCGACGATCAGATGAGAAAAACAAAAAGAATTAATCAAATTACAAAAGTTAAGTTACAAACTAAAGTTCTTGAAGGGAGATTTATAATTTGTAAAATTTCAGAAACTCAACGAGAATGCTGATGATTTCAAGACAAGGGTCATTATGGATGCTTGAAGCTTTTCATTACCAGATAGTTTTCGTACCAATATAAAACCTACTAGTGCATAAGCTAATAATAGAGACTCAACTATATCATATCTTAATTTATAATTTTTATTTTATATAGAGATTTTATGTCCATAAGAGCATCAACATGAGATGAATACAAGCTCTTATGAGTACAACCATAAGATCTCCACATTGAAAACTCAATTTTGTAACCAATTAAACTCAACCCTTCGAACAATTTATATTTTTTCTAAGTATGAGTGACATTTTTATCTTTTCAACATGCATGTCCTAGGAAATCATCTATTTCTGGTTAGTGAACACCTTTTTATTATACCAAGAGGCTTTATGAACATGGGCACATATTATGGACTGGGAGGCAATGAGAACACTGGGGTATATGAATGACTACTTCAACTTATGATCTTGCACCACATAAAATCTTTCCAAGAGTTAAACCTCAGACCTTTCCTTAGGTGGAATCGCTTTCACACCAGTCGATCTCGCCCAGTGGACACTAGAAAAACATTTTTAATGCATTTGAATAGACAACAATCAGTTTATGTAAACTTACTTCCAATTCTTGACATGTTTTGTCCATTGATTAAGAAGGAAGGTGAATATGGAAGGGATATGTGAGAAGCTTGCATTTTTCTAATAAATAGGTGATGATTACAACAAATTGCCCAAGGACATTCTATACTCTTGCTTTACTATTTGTGCACATATCATTTTTTCTCACATGGGCAACATTGGAAAAGATTTTGGTTGTGCTCAAATTGACAAATTAAAGCTCATGTCTTGGAAATGATGAAAACTACATTAAATAGTTGGTTTTACCAACAAATTGGCCAAAGATAATTTATACTCTTGCTGTATTATTTCTGCACATATTGGTTCTACTCAAACAAGCTACATGGGAAATCAAATTGGTTGTGCTAAAATTAAGGAATTTATAGCTCATGTATTGGGGATGATGTAAACTCCATCCTATCCTAGGAATATGTTGTTGGAACTATTTTTGTCATGGATTATTTCATAATTATACAAATTAAGCATGGAAAAGTTGTATATAATTTGATTCCACCACAAGTGAGAAGCAATTAGCAACCATAATGCATGTCATATGGATTTATCGTGACTTTATGTGTAGTATATTATTTTTTATTATCTTGATCACTTTTCAATTGTACCATTAAAGAGTCATCTGTACACAGAGATCCAATCATCTTTCTATAGAAAATCTAAAATAAGACATTGTATATTAGGATCCATCCTCTAAATTGTCATATGGATTTATCATGTATTTTTCATACATGCCTCATTGTTTAATTTTTTTTAATTATCAATGACTTTTGAATTCATGCTATTATACCTTTAAGAACTATCCATATAAAGTGATCCAATTTCTAATTCCATAGAAAATATATGTAGCACATGAACCAAGAGGTGGAGATAAATTTCTAAATGTAATCGATTTTTTCCAGAAAATTTCTTACATATGAATTTTGGAAGCCCTAAACTCTTAAATGCTTAAAAAAAACAAATCAAATATCAGGGCTGCTTAGAGTTCCATAGATGGAAATGGTTCTGGATATAGATGGTATGAGATACAGATACACATGAATTGAATTTTCAAGATCCCTTAGAACGGACATGACCGCACACAAATTATCAAAGGATATTTATATTCAATTACTATAAATCTGAGGGTATAGAATATAAATTATAGTTCAAAGATTTTTCTTAATTAGGGAAGAGGTTCCTGCCTCTGCACACCCTAACTAAATGCATGTCAAGATTCTAAATGGTGTACTATATTTTTTGAATTTTAAGACATCTTTGTTTATCTTAAGAGTCTAGACATATTGTTTGGGCTTTTAAGTAGTAACAAAGACTGTAGGCTGGGCTTCTAAGTAATAATAAGGATTGTAGGTGAATTCTTATGTGGACATAAGTCCTTTAGTGATCATTTCAAGGTGCTGACCAAAATCCGTGCATGGATGATTCCAATAATTGTGTACTTTATCTTCTAATAAGCTTTAACAAATCTTTTTTTTTCCAAATCTATAAAAAAAATATCCCTCATTTATTGCATGACAAATTATTTTAAATAACCTGATTGGAAATTTAATACATAACATTATACATTTCAATCTCACATTGAACAAAACCATCAAGACATGTTTTATGTACCTTCCACATCCAATAAACATGTATGTCGACCCCATTATTAGTTAGTTTGTTAACCCTGAACCTGATGTACAAGATCATTTTATATTATAATTCCATTTCTGCAGTCAATACCTAATTTTTGCTTCATTCTCATGTAAATAATTTCCTATCATAGTCTTTCAAACCAAATTGTCACTTTGACCAAAACTTTATGCGTTGTTGCTTCTTTCTTCAAGATTATCTTCTTTGTTGTGGAATCTACTGCTGTAAAAAAAAGAAAAAAAAAAAAACCATTTCAGGTGTGTTCATCATTGCTTTGCAGCGCTATGTAGAACAATTGTGTAATTCAAAGTTTGTGGTGGACAATATCAAAACCTGTGGCTACTTTGGAAGGATTGCATGATAGAGTACAAAAGACTTGTCAGCCAATAGAAGAATTTGCATATGCTAAGAGCAATTGGAGTTTCTATAGCTGACCACATTTTTCTAGTAAAGAAAATTATTATCATGGCTATCACTTGGAAGATTTAAGAGAGTTTTTTATATGTTAGGATTTATTAGTTATGAGTAGACATTATTTAGGATGCGGTCATTGTAGGAGGATATCCCACTAAGGGTAGAAATAGAGTTTTTCTTAGGAATCACTAAGGGAAATAATTCTCAGTTTATTTTATAGGAATCAGTGTGAAGAGGCCAGATAATTGTGATGTTAATGAATAATTGGTGATCTACAACAAACTAACATGATATTTATGGATGTTTAAAGAGCATGAATCGTGGGAAGCATAATTTTCTTAAAAAACGCTTCTTGGAAATATAATCTTATGCATCAACCACTGCAACATTAAAATACATTGATAATGCAAATATATTTCCTCCAAAAATTATCCTTTCTTTATTTCTCCTTGAGAATGAGTGAGATAAATGATAAAATCTCACAATGTTAAGATTTTTCTTCTAATCAAGTTGCAGAGAAACCTCAGCATTGAATACTATCTTTTGACGGGTTAAGACGGTGTAGCTGGTCAGGGGAAGCAACAAGGCAGTGCTTGGAAAAATCATCTAGACTTAAAATATGCAAGAAGAATTAGAAAAAATGGATGATGACATTAATTTTTCATTAGTATACAAGCAAAACTTTTGATAAGACTACACCAAAAGACAGGAAAGAGCAAACCGAAGATCAGATTGGGAGATCACCAAAAATGACTAAGTAAAGAGAGAACCGATGACACAAGTCAGTGTGTAAACTAAAAATCACAAAGTAGAAAGATAAAGTGGAACCTGATAGAGGAACCCAAAATGCAAGTTACAGTGCAGAGTGACAAGATAGATACAGTGCAACTGACAGTAAAATCTGAAGGACAATCAAGCATGACCGACAGACAGAACCGAAAGTCAGTTGCAGCCTGCAAAAAGTGGATCTGACTTCCATGTCAGATAAAGAAAGTGTATTTTATTTATATGATATTTAATTTTTTTAAATCCATTTCTTTATGGACAAGAAACATTGATGTAAGTGTTTTAATCAGTCTAACTAATTTTAAACACATAGACTAGGAGATATAGGTGTAAGTTGTAAACCCGATCTTAGAGTTAACATTGTTTTTATCACAACTCGATGAAGTCAATCCATCTATAAATAGATGATGTAATCATTCATTAGAATGTGTGTGTGAGAAGGGAAAAGAGAGGGGAGAACATAACAAGCACATTTATGGATTTAATTGAGAGTTTCAAGAACCTTAACAAAAAAAGAAGAATTTGGTTAGCAGAACCAAGAACAGAGGAAATCGATAATCAGAGGTATTATTCAATCATAGTTAAGGTGATAATATTTTTATGTGAACTACATAGGATCTGTATCAACAATAGGAGATTGCATTTACCAGGTCAATTTGTGATTTTCTATCATTCTAACAAGTGGAGCAAAGTGTAAAAAATCCTTTCAAGGAAGGTGGACTTAACAGTCCTATTGTAAATCTCTTAACCAAGTGCACACTTCATTAGTGTTGCTAAAGCTCTTAATAGAGTAGAATTTAACAAGTCTCCACTTTAATACTCCTAACAGGGTAGATCATTAGAAGTGATCAATTGTAAGCCTTTACCGGCTCCCTTCCATTCTAGAGACAATGAAGTTTTTTGGGTGCCATCCCCACCGTAGTTTTTACTTCCTAACAGGAGTTTTCTGCGATATCATATCTTGTGTTATGTGTCAATTATGTTCATGAATGTTTCTATGAATGATTCACATGTTTATTAATGTTATGAATTGACATAACTCACAATAAGATAATTTATATTAGATTGAATGGACATGCAATTGATTACAAAGGTTAATTGATTAAAGGATACAAAAAAATTTAGAGGTACTGATTCACCTCTCCCCTCTTAGTACATACTTCCCATTAATCCCAACAATGGATACTTCAGGTGTAATTGTTTTGGACAGCCAGTCTATCACTAATCATGTTTGTCATGGAAAAAGTACAATTGAAAGTTGTTTAGACATGCACTGTCATTTTGTCACTGAAAAATATAAATAACGTTGTTTGAAAGTTGTTGAGATATGCACCTATAATTTGTCACCGAGAAATATAAATAACATTGTTCACCTTTCCAGTCTCTGAACAAAATTAAGTTTCTACGAATAAGTAACATACCAATTATAGAAAGACCTTCAAATTGATGGCGCAACTTCATATAGTGGGAGATAAAAATAAGAGTGTCTTCAACAATCTGTCATTCTCAAGGTATAAGATCAATTAAAAATATTAAAAGTTTTGTTATTTTCAAATTCTTTCAACTTTTATATTTGACCAACACCAATTAGCCAAAAGAGTATCTTAACAGTCTTATCACTTGGATCACAACCATGCTTCTACATCTGATCCATCAAAAATAGGTTGTTTTAATGTCATGTATTTTGCACGCATTGCAAAATAGTGTGTTGTATGTGGCCTCATCTCAAACCAAATTTTTGCTCTCATTTTATCTAACATTGCCAAAAGTAATGTTATAATGTGTCAAATAGTATTGTATAGGTTACAACATTTGGAATAACTCCAACTATTTCCATGATTTTGAAAATCTTTAAAGCCTCATCCATTTCACTAAATTACAATGACCATTAATCAAACATCTATAAGATATAACATTATGATCGTACTTGCGATATTGTTTTTCTTACATACCCCAAAGTTTTCACATACATCCTGATTTTTTTGCATGTGAAGAAAGACCATGTCAGATAATATCAATGAAGAACAAAACAAGGAGACACTTGATAGATTGTGGTCTAACTTTAAAATAAAAGGTGATGGAAAATGTTATTGTCCCTGCAAAAATTGTAAGGGCTTAAAGACTTCTAATCAGAAAAGCTGAGAAACATTATAGGCAGCATGGTCACATTGAAGGGGGCATGATTATCGTTAATTGGTAAGTTGTTCATTATATTATTATAACAATTTATATACATAAGAAATTACATGATGATGAGATCATGATCATGCTTTATTTATTCTCATCATTTTCATATAGGTCAACCTCCCCAAGGAACATGTTATGGACCAGGACAACCTGGAGAACGTGGATTTCCAAGTGGAGGAACATGGAGGTGTGAATATCGAAGTTGAAGATAACGATCCCATGGATGAAGATGATCATGCACCAGAAAACACAACTGAAGATGATGGTATTGGCGCAACTAATCATGTGCCAGAAAACACAATTGAAAATGATGGTACTAGCGTAGCTGATCAGGATGATCAAGATGACCTTGATGTTGTTCATGATATACCTCTACTTGAGAAGGCATACAAGCCCCTTTACAAAGGCTCCCAAACAACTCTTCTCTCTGTTGTATTATTATTGGTGAACTTAAAGGTTATGAATGGTTTATCTAACATAACAATCTCACGTATGTTAAGGTATGTCATATATGTCATATTTTTCATCAATTTTAGTTGTAATTTCATTATAGTTAATAAAGGTAGAATAGTGTACCATTAATATTATTTATATTAACCAATTATATTTATTTCATAGATTGATAGGTGAGTTTTTGTTACCACCATAAAACATTCTACCTTGCTCATACCGAGAATTATCTGTCAAAAAGAAAGATATCAGAATGAAGTATCAATCAATAGATGCATGTCTCAATGATCATATTATATATCATAAACAACATGAATTTGCAAAAGAATTCCATGAATGTTATATCAGTAGATATTGAATAGATCAAATAACAAAAAAGGTGCCTTACAAGGTTCTTTGTTATATTCCCATTATTCCACGTCTGCAACGATTATTTAGGTGCACTAGCTTGACACACTTTATGGATTACCATGCACACAATAGAAGTCAAGATGAAATTGTGTGAATGCCTATAGATGGTTCTGCATTTAAGGACATAGAGAAGATGTGGCCACACTTTAAAGAAGAACCTCATAATCTTAGGCTTTCATTGACAACGGATGGTGTCAATCCATTTGGAGAGCTAAGATCTGTTTACTTGGCATGACCTATTTTTGTTATCAACAATAACATTCCTCCATAGATGTCAATAAAGAGGGAGCACATAATGTTGGCAATGATTGTTCCAGGTATTTTTCATTTAATAGTTATCTATATTAAATTATAAATACCGTTGTAAAATGGTCATAATAATTATGTAATGTTTTTGTTCATTCAACTAGGTAAGTACCAAATTAAAGATATGAATGTATATATTGAGCCTCTTATTGACAAGTTGGTGGAGTTATAAAATGGTGTGACTATGTATGACGTCTCTAGACCAATAGGAGAAAGACAATTTCAATTCCATGCAATGCTTGTATGGACAATACATGATGCCCCAGGGCTAATACATTTTTGTGGTATGTTATAGTGTTCAAATTGTGCATCGTAATTTTATAATTATCAAAATTAATATATTTAATCCAATTATACATGATCTTGTAGGTCTTCAAACAAAGAGAAAATTTGCATGTCCTATTTGTGTTCTGAATATTAAATCTTGTCATTCAAAATTTTTACGAAAGTAGGTGTTCGATGAGTATAGGCACTTCCACCATAGAAATCATAAATATTGAATTACCAAAAACATCTTTTCAATGAGAATGAAGAGACTACATCAAAGCCACAAAGAATGACACCTTGCCTATGAAATTTGGAATATAATAGAATAAATCGTGGAGGTAATGTCATTCCATCTAATGATTTATGTTTCTAATTTATATTTTGATATTATATTTTATTTAATGATGATGTAATTGATGATTGTGAAAGTCGTCAAGGCATTAATGACTGCCTTCCAAAGGGACTAAAAAGTCATCCTGCATAATTTAGTAGGTTTCCCTACTACGAGTAGCTGCAAATTGTGCATTTGTTTGATGTTATGCATATTGGAAAGAATATAATAGACATTATGGAAAATATCATATGGAAGGCGTGACAAATAAAAAATTATCGAAATTTGTACTGATATTCAAATTTCCAATCATGCAATGAAATATGTCATTCAATAAAATAGCAATGGACACCAGATTGATATAAGTGCCCTTCCTTGGTTATTATTGGAGCAACAAAGCAATTCTATAAAAGAAGTATTACGAAAAATTTGATTTCCCACAGGATTTGGTACAAACATAAACAATCTTATATCAAAGAAAAGTGAATTTAGGCCAGGGATGAAAATGCATGATTGACATACCTTCGTTAAGGTAATTCATGTTCTTGTGTATTTACTATATATTTGTATTTTGCATGTACTTTTCACTGTATTATGTTAGAAAATAATAAAAAGATCATTTTATAATTGTTGCAATACATTCTACCTCTATCTCTCCCACACCACTTCGACAATAGTGTCAAGCAAGTTATATATGATCTTGGAAAATACATGAGGTAAGTAGTGATATTTGTTCAATTTTCTTTATAGATATTATATTTGAGATATATTTTACTTGTTTTGTAATTTATTGTATATTATTTTGTAAAGTCTTGTTTATATATTATTGCATCTTGAATCACTTGTAGGTGGTTGTCATCTAAAGAAATCCATAAAAAAGATATAAAATATTGGAAGAGAAAAATTCATCATCTAATGTGTGAAATGCAAAAGTGTTTATCTTCGATTTTTTTCAATGCACAAGAACACTACCTCATACACCAAGTTGAGAAGATCAAATTGTGTGTACCTGTACACACCAGGTCAATGTGGATGGTTGAGAGGCACTTGAAATTTTTGAAGGCTTTGGTTCGAGAAAGAGCAGATCATGAGGGTTATATGCTTGGGGGATATATGGTATACCAAACTATGGTGTACATTACTGAATATCTTCCTAAGTTTGCAGCAAAGATCCATGTAGATCACATTTGGGATCCCAACCCCATTAACAAATTTGAAGGGGAGTACTTAATGGGGAAAGGTAGATTGAGGAAAGTGAGAGGTAATTATAAGATATTTATATTATATTGTAGTTAATTAATTCTTAATATTTAATATAAGTTGGTTGTAAGTCTATTTATTTGTTGTACAGTTGGTCGAGGGTGGGATGCACTACATTTGTATATTGTAAACAATCTTTATTGGATGGCGATATGGATTGAACAATGTCAACATTCTTGCCGCTCATTAGTATGGGAAGGTGTGGCTTCATTGGTTAAAGAAGCTCATCATAATGGAGATTCCAATGTTACGCCAATGCAAATTGATTTAGCAAATGGTTTAAGAAATACATAGGTACATAAAAATCTATTAATCAGCCATATGTTTATCAACTCGCGATGCAATAATTTTTACATGTTTGACATATTGCAGGTCAAACACCACAAAGATATGTGCTACAATGGTCATAAATTTTGCATCCAAAAGTTGGATGACACAAAGAAAACTTGTGATTGTGGGAAAACTGTAGTATTTGAGGTCACTAATATTTCATCTAGAAATGACATACATCCTCAAGACCCTCAAAATAGATACTATGAATTTTTAAATGATATACTTGAGTGTGACTTCAATTCCTTGAAATTGATTATTGATGTAGAGCCCTCCTAAATTCCTCTAAGGAACTTAACTCAACCCAAGGGATTCAAAAAATAAATTGACTATTTTATGGAAAAATCAGAGAAAATGCACTTTAAACATCATTTTATTGATGCCAAACATCGACCAACCACTTCAAACTACTTTCAAACTCCTTAAGAAACTGGTTGTCCTCACAATTGGATGATTACAAAAAAGATGTAAATGTTGTCAAATTGACAACTAAAGATGTAAATTTTAATTTTGCTCATATCTCGCTCATTACCAACTGTATCTATCATCTGATGGACTGCAAGTACCACCAAATAGGTATTTTTCAGATGTGTCTTCCTTGAGTGATGAAAGTATCTCTTCTAGTAGGTCTAAAACATGGAGATTAACCACAAGTCAAAAGATTAGAATACAATTCGATAAATGCATGGAAATTTTACTTTCTCAAAGAGGTTCATGTTCTTATGATGATGAGATTGAATGCGACATTGAGGTGCCTTTGAGGTACACACACCTACATAAACAATGGGTACCCAAGGAACTGCCTCCAATAAACACTTAATTTTGTGTTAATGAGAGGATATATCACATGACACCATCTTCATTACAGGGTTTGGGCCTATTTTCCATGGATAGCATAAAGGTCAATTACTATATGCACTCTAAAATGGTCGCCTAGACTATGGGCCCCCATTCTTCAATTTATCAAATGATGGAATCAATTTATCAAATTCTTGAATCAATGCTTTGCAACATTTTCAATTCAAATCAATTTCCTTGATCAAATCGTAATTAATTCA
>MU223376.1:465557-481778 GCA_018584345.1 Thuja plicata | reverse complement strand
ACATTGTAAAACCCTAAAATGGTCGATTTTAGAGGTTGCCCTAAAACGCATGTTATAAGCGTTTGAGATGTATAATGCATTGTATTGTGGTGTATGTTTTTGCTGGATAATAAGAAAGGTTGGACGGTTGTGTAGGTGGACGTAGCCCAGGTTTTGGGTGAACCACGTTAAATCTGTGTTATCTGCATTTAGTTTCTTTCTTCTATTATTTCTGCGTATAATTGTTTATTCTTATATTGTTCCAGTTCTGTCAAACCCTAACAAAAAAAACAAATGAATGTAATCTACCTTATTTGATAATGACTGAATTTTATATTTTATTAATAGAATAATGTTATGTTTTATTAATGGATGAATTAATGAATGAATGTTATATTTTATTAATGGATGAATGCTATATTTTATTAATGGATGAATTAATGAATGCTATATTTTATTAATGGATGAAAGAATGAATAAATGTTATATGTTAACAGGGAATTTTTTAGTTATGTTGGGGGAGGGGGGGGGGAGAAATGAGATTCCACCTTCACATGGTTGGCCATGTTAAGTAGAGAATATTAAACTATTCTCGAAACAAAGAGAAGTTCAAACTTGTTTCAGTGACAGGAGACATATGATACAACCGATCAAATCTTGCTAAGAGTATGAAGATTGGTCCTTAGACACCTAGGTAAAACATTGGTAATACTCTATATTTTAAATCTCACTTCTTGCAATGGTTCACTTGACCCTTTCAAGACACTCTTTAGTCCTCCAACTTAGGATCACTCACAAGGACCCACCCACTCTCAAGACATATTAATCGTCAAGCCACAACTAGTCCACTATGGTCCAAACCCTAAATACAATCCACCCCATGACTGATCTGATGTAGATCCCTCCTATGATCCTCTAAGGAACCTATCTCAACCAAAGGGATTCACCAAAGATTGAAACCCTCTTAAGGAATTAGACTCAACTCAAGGCTTTATAGAAAGGTCTGACTTAAGGTAACCCCACATAACGTACTTTTGAACAAGCTATATTTACATTGAAATATGTCCTTCACTCCCAATCATACCAAAAATGGTAATCCACTATCCCACACATCATGATATCAATATTCTCTTTAAGGCATACTAGCCCTTGATTCTTCAGCCAGCTCCAACTGCCCAATGTAATGGCTTCTAGGGTATTCAACCTGCCCTGTCCAACTTACATACACTCTCCACACACTCTCCACACACTCTTCCTTTCTATTCATTCAAGGTCTCTAATTGGATCCACTCACCTAGACCCACAACCAAATCTAATGCATCCTCACTGAACTTTCATGCTTCAACACTATTCCACTTTCATGTGACTGTCCACATACATAACCTCACTAGACTCTTCAATTGAGAATTTCACTCATGCTTTGAATTCCCATACATCCAAGTACCTATGAGAACCCTTACTCCTTTGTTAAAGATAATATACCCTTTAACCTCCTTGGTCTTCAAAACAATTTCCAATGTACTGGCCTAAAGAACAGTGACCCTGCAACTTATGACTCCACACTTGGGATAGTCATCTAAACCATTCCCCCAAGCCTTGTGTCCTTGTTCTCTCACCAAAAAGATACCCTAGCATCCTTCTAGACCCTATCCATACACTTTCTCATACACTAAGTCCATTAATAATTATCTCACAATTAATAATTCTGAAACTAACTACATCTACAAGAGCATTCAAATTACTAAAGGAATCCAAGGTTTAATAATTTTCCATCGGTATAAATTGAAGTAATGAAGTAATCAATAACCAAACCCTTACAAAGGAGGGTTTTGAAACAAATTTAAAATAATTTGAACAATCTTTTACCATTTATCACAGTACTACTTCTAACAATGTTCCAAATGAACCTAATCCATTATACTTTTAATTCCAATAAGTTGTAGGGTAAGATCAATCCATGGCAATGAGTGATGAACTAATGATCAACAAAAATGATAGAGTTTCGACGTTTCTAATTATAATTTTATTTAACTTTGTTCTCCCAAACTCACACCCTCACCCTCGACCCAAAGAATTTTCCCAAGCTTGACTAGGGTTGTCGTGGGTTATTTTGTACCATATCTCCAATTGAGACTAGAAATAAAAGAATTTGGAGAAATTTTTATTTTATTGCATTTACTAAAATGAAACTTCATCTCTATTACATAATGGCATCCTAAAAATCCTAGCGTGTCTTAAAGATCTCATATTGGGAAGTTATTATGTATTATATTATCTAGGCTGCTCTTTAGAATGTAGGGAATTGTAGTCTTCTTACCTCTTAAATTCAGCGATATGTTTGTTAGTCCTATACTGATTTCTCTAATTAGGTTTCCTCAAAGAATAATGTCTGAGTCTTTAATTATTAGACTTGAATGAAAAATTTAATACATTCTTTATCCCTTGTTTAAAGCAAGAAATCTTAAATAGTAAAAAAAATCAAATTAGTACTAGGAGCTTGCTAGACTGGATGTTAGTAGTTCTAAAATTAACATTGGGAAATATTTAGAAAGAAAAGTGTTGACACATAATTATTGCTTCTTTCCATTTTTCCCTTAATTTTGGATACATTGCATTATAATTCTCAAGTAAGCTATATTTCACTTCTACCTACCATTATTTATGGATGCAATTCATTTTTAACTCTTGTGTTTCATCTTCAATATTTCTAATGAAATTTCAAATAAGAAGGGAGGTTTTGATCATTTTTTGATATGTTGTATCTATAGAAAGAACTGGCCAATTGAGGTTACTTTGGTATAACAAAATTTTCAATTTTGTTAGTAAAGAGACACATGTGTCCGTACAATATGGGGTAGAAAGGATTGGAAAGACACTTTTTGCATGTCAGGGTAAAACACTTGATTCAGATCTGAAGTAGGTATTGTGAAGTTTTTATTAAATGTTTGATCATCCCTCAAATATAAATTGCTTTACATTCCTTTTTATTTGAAACTATTTTTGCATACATGATACTTGTGACAAGAACTTGACTATATACTTGATCATTGTATAGAATGCATATTTGGTGCTGCAATGGATTTGGCTACAACATCAACTCCTCATTTGTTTTTTCCATTCGCCTATGCTTTTAACGTGGGTAAGGTATGTTTTTAATTTGAAACTTTGAATATCTTAACTCAAATTTGGAGTTATCATCCTTACATTTGGATCAGCTTGTAAATAAGTAAGATATCACATAATTCGATAGTTGTGACTTCCACATCAACCTTCTCTCAAATATACAAATATTTTACTCGAGGAGAAAACATTGGAGATGTGACAGCTAAAGGAGAATGCATTAGCAATATTGCATATATGGTGAGTTATTATGCCTTATTTTTTATTTTTAGTATATTTGTCATAACAAAGTCAATTCATATAATATTGAATGTTTTAAGTATTAATACACTATATGCTACAATTTTAATAAGCTTGCATTATGGTTTGTCTACTCATTCATGACATCTGTTTGAATTTTCAATGATTGTCATTTCTATAATTCAATATTAGTAGCCTATATCTAGTATTTTACAAACCTAGATCAGTTATGCGATGCTTCCTTAACTCTATAAGCTACCACAAGATAGTTCTGGGATGGTGAGATCATCTACAAATTACATGAGAAAGGGAGGATGTTAGATGGCAGTGCAGGAAATTGCTATGAGATGAGGAGTATTATGTGATACACTATTGATTACATTAGTAGGGAGTTCATGGGAAATCTTAGATAAATCAGGTTCTGAAGTTACAGATAAAGGCATGTTGAAGGGGGGTAAACATGTCCTTGCTTGAAAGATGTTGATATAAATTCCATTTTAATGAGTCAAGTTTTGAGCCAAACCTTGGTCTTTTAATTAAAAACACAAAGAATATTAAGAGCTTGGCCTTGTTCATCCGTGGTTTCCTAAATATCCTTTATGAAATTAGTGATCAATGTTTTCAAAATAATTTCATGCAAAGAATTGATGAAAACCTTAGGGAGGTGAATGCAAGTTTTTATGGTAAGGGTTGTGATTCTCTTATTAGGTGTGCACCCATGAATGGAAAAGTATTCCATTTTGGTAAGTCAAAATTAACTAAAATAAAGTCACCGACAACAATATAAGATAACCTAATTTAAATAATAAAGGTAAATTTTGTACATCATTGATCTTAGGTTTTCTAAGATATTGTAAAACCCTAATTAGGTCAAATACGTTTTATATATGTAATTTTAAGATGTCATTTTGTAATGTATGATGATCAAGTAGCCGCCATACTACGAACATCAGAGATTAGCCAAGGGTTTTAGGACAAGGACTACATTGCAACATTCAGTTTTCAGAATAGAGGCAAGGCTACCGAGAAGTATAGAAGGTATTATAATTCAAAGTAAGGTGATAAATTTAATTGCACTTAAAGGATATGTATCCACAATATAGAGATTGTAATTTGTTCATATCACACAACTTTGTTACTCTCTGACAATTGTAACAATCCTAAAATATCCTAACAGAGTAGACTTAATTGTCTTTATATAAATCTCTTAATAGAATGCACATATACATTGTGTTGATAAATCCTCACACAAAGTAGATCTAATCAATCTTATTGTACTCCTACCATGGTAAGGTGACCAGAAGTGATCGATCTTTGTAAACTCTAACAAGCTACTTTATTACTGAAGTAGTGAAGCTTTGTGGGTCTCATCCCCACCGTAGTTTTTACCTTCTAACATGGGTTTTCTACGATACCAAAATACTAGTGTCATGTGTACTTAAATTTCATGTATGTTTTATTGTTTGCATTACATGCATTTACATTTCAGCAGTGACATTACATGTTTGGTGAATGTAATCTACTCAGTCGGTTATAACAGTATATTTGATTACAAAGATTTGTTTGAAATTTTTTAAGGGTATTGATTCACCCCTCCCCTCTCAGTACACACCTTTCTATTATTCCAACAATTGTTATTAGAGCTAGTTCTCTTGTTTACAAAGTTTAATCACTGGAGAGAAAAGATATTACAATGGAAAGGTATACACTTGATAAAACTATTTAAAATCAGAAGTTACAGTTGTAGATCTACATCAAACAATACAAAGAAGCCAAGAAGAAACTCATGGAGATGTTGATTAAGAGAAAGGACATGGCACTTTGCTATCACGAGACTGATTATCAGGAAGAAGAGATTCATGACCCATTTGACACATCTGGATCTGAATCTGGTATCATATCTTATGCATCTGAAGGAATCATATCAAAGCTATCTGAGAGCAATCAACAACTTATTGAACAAGTGAAATCACTACAAATCGATCAAGATACACAAATGGTTAGAATGGTTAAAGTCTTGAATGATGCAAAGAAGGATGAGCAAGATACAAACATGGTTGTTGGTGACAGAAGAAAAATGACTAAAAAGTTGCAAGAAAAAGAATCTAAGATAATGAGACTTACTCAACATTACTTTAAGATCACCAATCAAGTGGTTTCTATGAGTCATGAGGCCAACTGAATGAATATTGAACTTGCTATAAAATTAGAAGACATTGGCGTATTTAAAGAAGATAATGAAAAACTGATAAATGAATTGAAGATTCTACAACAACATAATGAGGTGATTAAGAGATCTGAAGATAGTACTAAGAGAATGGATGAATTTCTAAACTATCAAAGAAGACTGAACAACAATACCAGAGTAGGGTATACTGAGCAAGGAGAATCGTCAAATTAGGCTGAACAGAGGAATGTATACTCAAATCTGAATCCTAAGAAACCCTCTTTCCACCACTATGGAAAACCAGGCCACACATCAAACATTTGCAGAAGCAAAGCAAAAGGTATTTCTAGAAACTCTCCTAAATTTAATGGAAATTGCTATAAATGTAATAAGCATGGACATCAAGCACATGAATGTAGATCTAAGATGAACAAACCACATAAGAAACCCTACATGGATAAATATTGTCAAACTTGCAACATGTATGGTCACACATCACAAGCATGCAAGACTAATATGAAGCAAATCTTGGAACCTAAAGGAGAAGAAAAGGTAAATCAACCAAGAAGATAAGGTAATTATTATGCTTGGGATTACAACACTTGGGCTAGTTGCACAACATGTGGTAAATATGGACATATAACAACAGACTATATGAGACAATGGAGAACTAAGTCTAGGAATTGGTCAAACTCTAGCATGGATGATGAACTATAACTGATTGAATGTTTGAAGATGTTAAGTTGATGATCACCGAGCTGCAAAAGGTTAATGCAAGACATTAAATCAGTTAATGTATTGTATTGTCATTGATGTCAACTTGATACACTCTGATTGGTCATATACAAATTGTCAATACTTCAAAGAATCAATGAGATAAAGGCTATGTTATCAGTAATGCATAAAAGTTCAGTATACACCAAGTGATAACAAACACCGACAGATAGTGTATACCGACGGATAGAGAACCCTGAGAAGAGTCACAGTGTAACCCGAGCAAGTTACCCGAACAAGCATTACTGAGTAGAACCAAAGTGATACCCGAGCATAACTGAAAGTCACAGTGTTGCCCGATGGACAGAAAACCCCGATGGATAGAGATGCCCGATGGACAGAAAACCCCAAGACTGAGAAAACAATGAGTTAAACACCAATCAGAACTGAAGTTCAGAAAAAAAAGACTTAGCTGGTAGGAGCTAATTATAGAGTTAACTAATTGATTACATTATTTTCATCGACCAGTTAAAATCTAAACATAAGATAGAGATTTAAAGCTAGTTTTATTCTAGTTTTCAAGGAGAAATCTACGGGATAGAACTAAAGCAAGATTTAAAGAAAGAATAGTGAGATTTGTGGATCATGTCAAGAATAAGAAATAAAAGGACTTAGAAATGGTGAAATCATGTCTATAAAAGATACAAGCTAATTCATTATGAAAAAGAGGATGCTAAGGAGAATTCTGGTGAAGATAGAAGTCTTCATATAGACCTGATCACACAAGTTGAAGAACAGAGCTAAAGATTTATGTAGACACCGAGCAATAGAGAAGCAACAACATCACCAAGAAGAAAGAAGTGGAGTAAAGGAATTGAAGAGAACATTGATCAGAAAGGTATTATGAGCTTACAATAGATCTGAACATCTGCAAGATTAAGTTTTATTTATGAACAAATCATATACTGTTTCAGTTTAACCATTGATTCATAAAATCTCTTAACAGAGTGGGATT
This sequence comes from Thuja plicata, assembly GCA_018584345.1. Classification (NCBI taxonomy): domain Eukaryota; kingdom Viridiplantae; phylum Streptophyta; class Pinopsida; order Cupressales; family Cupressaceae; genus Thuja; species Thuja plicata. The sequence continues at coordinate 474,543 of MU223376.1, read as the reverse complement.
TAACTATCCTTTATATATTGAGATACATCCCTAGTGGTTTTTCCCCTAACAGGGTTTCCACGTTAAAAATCCATGTGTCAAATGTGTATATGGTTCATTTCTTTGATGTTTTTCTTTACACATTACTAAAACATGATTGATTGGTAAACACTAATTTATTTACTGTATTTTGGTAAAGACTAAGATTGCTATTCGATAAAGCTTAAGTAAAAGATAAAAAGTATATTTTGAGCAATAGTTATTTGATAAGATTATTCAAAGGCATACATCTTGAAGAACTAAAGATAACTAGAGGTTTTATATATGTGGTATAAAGGCTTGGGTTGATTTTTTAGATTAATTTTTGAGGCCACTGATTCACCCCCCCTCTCAGTTATTCTAACAATTGGTATCAGAGCTTGTGTGTTTAGAAAGGGAGTTTAAAGACTCAAGCAAAAGATCACAAGATGAGAAAAATGGATGTGCCTAAGTTGAACAAGGACAACTTTGCATCATGGCAAAGCAGGATAAGAATCCACCTATTAGGTATTGGAAATGATGTTACCCAATACTTAGATACTGAATTTGTGTTACCTACTAGACCTCCAACAGTTGATCAATTGAGAGAAAAGCATGAGCACAATTCTATGATGATAGAAATTGCTTCCTCACTCTACGATGCTGAATTTGAATATTTCAAAACATGCACCACTGCAAAGAAAATGTGGGAAAATTGAAGCTAGTACATGGAGGAGATGCAAATGTGATAAGAGCTAAGGAAGATAGCCTAAGAGGAAAGTTTGATTCAACCTAAGAATGAAAAGGGTGAAAACATCACTCAGTACAATAGTAGAATCAAAGAGGTAGTCAATGCTATCTGAGGAGTAGGAAGTGTACTTGAAGAAGAAACAATGGTAAGTAGAATCCTAAGAACCTTACTGCCTGTATATGCTATTAGAGTATCTGCTATACAAGAAATGAGAGCAGTAGCAAATAACAATGTCACTCTAAATAGTTTGATTGGTAGAATTTTTTCATTTGAGATGAATAACTTTGACAACAGTGTCTTACCATCTATTGAGTCTGCATTCAAATCTTCTTTAAAGATAAGTAAATCAAGTCATAAACGCACTATGATAAATGATAGTGAAAGTGATAGTGATGATCAAGAACTTGATGAGATTGAAGCACTAATGGCTAGAAGATTGCAAAGAGGCAAAGGTAGATACAAAGGTAAATTACCATTGGTATGTTTTAATTGTAAAGAGATTGGACACTTTGCTGCTAGATGTCCTAACAAAAGAAAAGATGACAGAAGTAATGACAAAAATTATGAAAAGAATCTTAACAGAGGTGATGACAGAGATTACCAAAGCAACCGACAATCTAACAGAAGAGACATCTGAGACTACAAGGACAAAGGGAAGAAAGCTTGTTACCTGGTTGAGAATAAATCTAAAAATATTGACATTGAATCTAATGAAGATATTGAGGTGGTATTTTTTGCTACGAAGGATGATTCAGATGAAGAAGAGAGGTATGTTGAGACTGCACTCATATCTAAGGTTAGTAAAAATGATGTCTAGATTATTGATAGTGGTTGTACTCACCACATGATTGGAAATAAGGAAAAATTTTAAACTTTTGAATACTATAATGGTGGATCAATAAGAATGGGTAATGACTCACCTTGTCCAGTTGAAGGTAAAGGAATAATAATATTGAATAATCTGATCAGATGTGAAAATGAATATTGGGTGAAAGGACTTAACTATAATCTACTAAGTGTTTCACAACAGAATAAAATAGGTCACTGAGTTGCATTTGAGAACAAAAAGGCAAAGATCTTTAATGAATCAGGAAGGTTGATCGGACTGGTGAACAGAAAAAAGGTAACCTATTCTATCTTGATGATATTAATACCACTTGTTTACTGGCTAGAAATGAAGACATATGGTTGTGGCATAAAAGGTTATATCATGTGAATTTTGACAACATGGTTAATATAAGCAATAAAAGGAAAGTAAGAGGCTTACTGAGGATGTCAAATCCCGACCATGTCATGTGTAAGAATTGTCAAAAAGGTAAAATGACAAAGTCTAGTTTCAAAAGCAAAACCTACACATCTAATGCTATTCTAGAATTAGTCTATACTGACTTAAGTGGACCAATGAGAACAAAGAGCTACTATGGTGATAGATACTTCATTCTCTTTGTTGATGATTATTCTAGAATGATGACAGTTATGTTCTTAAAAGAAAAATTAGAATAATTCAAGATGTTTAAATGGTATAAAGCTATTGTAGAAAAACAAAGTGGTAAGGAACTAAAATGCTTAAGATCAGATAGAGGAGGAGAATTTATTTCTGATGAATTCACTAATTTTTGTAATGAGCATGGAATCAAAAGATAGGTTTCTGCACCAAGAACACCACAACAAAATGGAATTGCAAAAAGATGGAACAAATCCATTGTTGATTGTGCTAGAACACTGATAATTGAGAAAAGCATCACACAAAAATTCTGGAGGGAACATGTTAGTACTGTTGTCTACACATTGAATAGAGTTCAATTCAAGAAAGACACCAAAAAGGCACCTTATGAGCTATGGTATGGACATACCCCAAATGTAAGTTACTTCAGAATTTTTGGAAGTCAATGTTATATTTTGAAAGGATATAGAAATGGAAAGCTTGAGTCCAAAGGTGACAAAGGAATATTTATAGGGTATTGTTGGCGAACACATTTGTCTTCCTCTTTTTAAATGAAAATGGATAAAGACTCTATGTTTTTGAAGACAAATGATTCATCAACAGTTGGGTAAGCATAAGAAATTGCTTCCCTCTGAATTTCTAAGGTTCAGCTTCCTTGTGAGATATTCAATGAGAATTACCGACATAAAAGTAAATTCATACACCTTTAACCAGAAAGTGTAGAAGAACCACTCAAATACTCTTGGGTATTGAGATAATCTACAGAATCAACTAATAATTGAAATAACCATGAAGTAAACTGAGATCTACTAACTATTTCTAAAACAGACAACCTATGAAATAACTCAAGAAAGACAAGCTATAAAGAAACTGGAAATGACTGAATATAAATAATGTATGCACAAATTTAAATGTACCAACTCTCAAAGTAATCAATACATTCCAGATTTTGATTCAAAGATCTAAACCATACCATGCATCTACATATTCATATATTAATCGGATCAAAGTCTAATAAAAAATTAGTCGCCAACTATTTCAGAAATTAAAGAGAATCCTATGCTAACTATCTACTTCCAAAAAGAAACTATCTATTTTCTACCTCAATTTTCTAACCCTTTTTCTGTTCAAAGCTCCCCTATTAATAGTTTCACGTCTGAGAGAGCCTCCAGAAAAACCCGACCTCTTGAACACCAAAAAGAACTATTTAAAACTAGTTACATAACAAAAAATAGAGTTTCAAAACACACACCATTTAAAACATAAAGCAAGGGAAATGTTGTCCCGCAAACTACTAACTCCCTTCGGGGCCTTCTGATGTGTTGGTTTGTACGAGCTTCTAGGATCGGAACACGTTTGTTAACTCTTGGGCTGGCTGGAAATGCAGGTTCTTCAGGCCTGTCAGCTTCGCCTGAGTCGCATTCTTTTCCCACCTTAACTCCCTGATTCTCTCCGTCTGCTTTGGAAACTGACCTCTGTTCAGCAACAACATAGACTCCACATTTGCAATTCTGGTGAAATCCTAAACTGTAGGTGCTTAATTTTCCTTGAGAGCATTCATGGTGTCTATGAAGACTTTGACCATGGCATCCAAATCCCTGTTACCTTCATCAATTTGCAAAATACTCAAGGGATTCACTATCTTGATGTATTTAAGGGCATTCGCATGCATATTCAGCACCTCCTTTTCTATTGCTTTGGGTTGAGAGATCACAACTTTAAACATTGTATTTTTCCATCCAAAGTTCTGCTTCAGGATGAAAAGCATACATGGATCTACCAGTTTCATCGGATTCTCAGCTAAGAACTGAGTCACACCATAGTTTTCTATTTCTTGGACCTGTGTGACGATAGCTGCACATTTCACTTCCTCCATTTCCCAGCTGGGAACCAGGGTTTGAACCTCACCAAGTAATCTTTCTCCATCTAAGCAAGTAGATATAAACTCACAGATGAAAGCACTCCCTTCAGTGATAACATTGTTTATCCAAGAATTCACGACCTCCATCAGAACCCTCCCCTTTTGTATTTTTTTCACTAGCTTTTGGCTTTCAACTGAATTTGGATCAAAATCTTGTGAAGACTGGGCCAGTGGCAGAACTCCATCATCAGCGAGTGAGGAAAGAAACTCAGCCATGGTAGAAACTGGCTGTTTCAACTTACGTTTCTCCCTTCCATTCTTTTGCGACTGACTGAGCATATGATAAACTGAGAATTTAAATAGGTGATCCCTAGAATCCTTGTTCAGAACACCAAGTTCCATCTTCATAATTTTGAAGTCTTTGGCCTCTGGTTCCTGAATTCCCTCTTTAGGCTTGAAAGTGGCTATTTCTGCAGTCACCTTTCCAGTAGATGGATCAGTAGATAGCCTAGCATCACTCTTCATTATTTTTGCTTTGGGGTCCAGGTAGCATATTTAGTAACAATCTCCTTCACAGGAAGTGAAATGGGTTTGTAACTCTTCCTCTTATTAACCGATTCAGTTATCCAAGGAGGGACTAAACCGGTGACTATCTGATTGTCGGGAGTTTTTATAGGAGTATTCTCAGCCTGGGGTACCTCTGTATTCATGATAGATGTCTCTTGTCCTTTTACTTGTTGATCTGGAGGAAATGAAATATCATCTTCATTAACCTCAACATCCAGGTAGTTGAGTACTAAAGCTTCCATCTGAGAATGCTTCTCTGATCTTGTTCTTGGTCTTGATCTCGGTGTAGTCGAGCACCCACTGGAAACCACATTTTTCTTGGGAGACATAATTTTACATGCATTTGGAGCCACAAGAGATACATTAGATGGGGCATGTTTCACATTTATTAAGGCTGGTCTTGCACTGTGCTTTTCAAGAGGGGGGGTTCTTAGCTCCTTCCTTCTTCCTCTCTGTTAACCAGCTTTCTGTGACCTCAAAAATGGTTTGGGCCCTTAGCTTTATATCATCTTCTTCTCTCCTATTCCAATCTATGTCCGGGGGAACTCTAGCATCCACATTGTTAGCCCCTGAACCTGTGGTTTCAGAACTATCCTCCTCCACATCCTTAATATCAAAATTCAATTGCAACATTTTGATCTATGAAATTACAAGTCTAGAATGATCTCATCTCTAGATTGCCTCCTCATCACCGAGATCTTCCCATAGGTCTTCTAGGTGCGAGTTGGGTGAAGGATAATTACTTAGGCTTAGAACTTGCCTAGCGAAGCCCTTATTGTCAAAACCCCTTCTTAACTTATAAAATTGCAAGTGAAAGTTCAACAAGTTGCTTCCTATCACCGAAGCATCCATCATATTGTTACAGGCTAAATTACCAAATTTAACTGGGAACATAGAAGGCCATTTTTCTTATGGAAGAGCATTTTTAATAACCACAAACAATTGCCTGCAAACTTCCACCAAAATAAAACAATCGAAAGCAAACCTTGAGAGCCTGAGAGGTTCATCATCAAAGCCTCCGACCTGAATGTAGGTGAAACATGGGAACTGAATATACAGGCTTCCATAGGTTTGAATCAATTTCTGTGCCTCCAATGAAACTCTTTGGTTTGGGACTCCTGCCAATTTTTGACATAATTTACCCAGGAAAACATCATGAACCTTCCTGTAATTTTCCAAAATTTTATCTTTCCTTAATAACGGACAGTACACATAAATTAAAAGATCTTCATTCCAAGGAACATGTTGGATGGTAGACAAATCCTATGTGCACGCTAGGCAATATATTAAATAGGACATAAATAATTCCTTCTTAATGGCCTGAGCCTATTTAAGTTGGTCCCTCAGGGAACTAGCAATGATCTCCGCCCAATCAATATGTTGACCCCCTTCCAAGACTATCTCTATAAAGTGAAACATCCACTCTTCATATAGAAGAACTTGTTCTGAACCTTTAATCCGGTGAAGCAACACTATCACATCATGAATAAGGGGTTTCATGTGATCCTTAGTGAGAACTTTAGGCAACTGAGAGCTACCTTTGTAATTGGTTTGAGTCCAATTCCTAGCCACATGACTCTGGTTTTTATCTTCGTTCTCTTTGTACTGAGCTAGAGATTGGGTGCGTGTAAAACTAACAAGAGATTCTTCTGGGATTTTGAAAATAGCCATAATAGTCTCCCTATTGACTGGTACAAGGGTTTGGCCTTCTATGTTCAAAATGCACTTGGATTTAATATCATATCTATTAATACATTGCTGAACTAATTCTGGGCATACAACTGATGGTAGGAACACCGCGACTTCTAATAATCCACTCGACAGGAACTCTAGACTATTGTCTTCCGCTACACAGTTTGTGTAGTCAACTGCCATTTTCTCTACTAATATCCCTAACAAGTCTATGTCTGAGACAATAGGAGCTCGACACTGCATATTTCTAACATTCCCGAAGAAATGTAAACTGGACCTCATCCCTTCTTTAGGAATAAAAACACTGACGCCCCCCTCTTGAATCAATATATTAAACAACAATAGGAAATGAGAAAAGGCTTCAGGAGCTACCTGTTTCATGTAGACTTGGAGCAAATTCTTCTCCACAACTGAGACTCTACAGAAATATAATAGGAAAGAAAAACTTACAGAGCTATTTATATTTTCAAATTAATGCCTGGAAAGATCGACTTTAATGAGCATAAGTCAGGGACATTAATTTCAATGATGCGAGTTGTAATGACTTAGCAATAGGACATCCTTGAAATCCACCATCTTTAATATCATTATTAACTATCCCCCAAATGATATCTTCTTCTCGTGCTAACAATCTCATTAAACGCCACCCAAAACCTTATTCGAAGTTCGCCTCGTGGCTCCCGTCAAATTAAAAACTGCCCCTCTTAAAAACTTAACCATCATTATGCTGCCAGCTTATGTCATGGGTCCCATCAACTATCCTTTCACTGATGACTCTACCCACAATCTGTCTTTGAACCTCTTCAAACTACTTTGAACCAGGGTTCAAAGAGGTTCGAAGTGGTTCACCTCCAAAAGGTGATATAGGCCAAGGTCCACCTGCAGAAAATAATCTTTAGAAGAGAAAACATTCATTGAACTACTTCGAACTAATTTGAACCAGAGTTCAAAGAGGTTCGAAGTGGTTCTAGTGAAGTATGAGCCTTGGAAAGGATCTGTCCAAGGAAAGCTGAATTTGAACTTGACAAATTTGAAGGGTATTTCTTGACAACTTTGAAGGATATAGGCGCTTGAAGGATTACCGCAAGGAAAGACTCTCAAGGGAACGCGCTAAAGAGCTTCAAATTAATGAACTAATAAGGGTCTTTGACACTTCAATAATGGTGACTCTAACTGACTCTATCATTGGCTCTAGTTGGGGACTGCATATTGCTCAATGCACAGAGAACTCTAGATAACTGATTTTGCAGAGAAAGCCAACAAAGGGAAAGAAAAATAGACTACTACGACACACCAAAAAGGAAAGTAGGGGAAAAACTACCTAATATGTACATGGACATTGACTAAGGTACATCATTAGAGCTTGCATAACTTAAGGTCCTGCCCATTATAGGTAAAAGGAGGATTCACACCATCTAGGTAAGACAATCGAAAAGCATTTGAACCAAGGGCTTCATAAATAATGAATGGGACCTTCCATAAGGACTCAAATTTCCCGTGAGAACCTTTAGGATCTTGTGTCTTATCCCATAGAAGAACTTCATCTCCCTCCATAAAGTTATGATGTCATGCTCACATATCAAAAATCTGCTTCCCTTTCAACTGTTGTTTTGTAATATGATCCACCAGATCTTCTCTTTCCTCTTCTAGCTTAGCCAAATGCATGACACGTTTCTCCAGGGGATCTTTAAAATACTAATCTTCAATTATATCTTGGATCTTAGCTAAGGAGAGTTCCAAAGGCAGTGATACATGCTCCCCTATTCCATATACTAGTTTGAACGGAGCCATCCCAATTGCTCATTTCAAAGTAGTTCGATCCACCCATAAAGCTTCATATAGTTTCTTATGCCATTCGTGGGGGCTATCGTCCATCAATTTTTTCATTATCGCCAACAGGTTCTTATTACTGGATTCTGCTTGACCGTTCCCTTGTGGAAAATAGTCAGAAGAATGAGCTAAAGATATGCCATGCTCGTAGCAGATGGCTGAAACCTCCTCAGAGGAAAAATATGTAGCATTGTCTGCTACTATCTTAACCGGTACCCTGAACCTGACAAAAATATAATTTAAGAGGAACTCACACACCACCTAAGAGTTCGCTTTCTTAGTGGGAACTACTTCCACCCACTTTGTAAAATAATCAATGGTCGTGAGAATGTAGACATGCCCAGCACTAGATGGTGGGTTCAAAGGCCCCACGAAGTCTATTCCCCATTGCTTGAAAGGTTCGTCAACAATTATAGGTTTAAGAGGCAGGGCGGCGAGATGAGGTCTCCAAGTGAAAAGTTGACATTTTTCACAATTACGAACATATTGGTATGCATCTTTGAACATGCCAAGCTAGTAAAAGTGATTCTGAAGAATTTTAAACACTGTTACTATTGAAGAGTAGTGACCCCCATAGGCCTCATCATGAAACACCTTCAACAATTCTTTTTTCTGCTCAACGTCCACACATCTGAGAAAAGTTCCATCTATGATCCTCTTGTATAGAATTCCCTGAGATATCACATATCGACTAGCCTTCAATTTCAGGTTGCACCTCTCTTTTGGGTTTAGGTGATCAGGACATTCACCATAAGTAAGGAAATAGGCCATGTCAGAGAACCAGGGGTCGGTTAAACTGACTAGCAACACCATGGGTACTTCATCAATTTTTTCAGATGGCTCA
>MU223376.1:432433-465087 GCA_018584345.1 Thuja plicata | reverse complement strand
ACTTGAAAGGAACTTTCTCACTCATCATATCAATCATATTCTTAGTAATTTCTGAAAATTCAGGAACAAATGCTCGCAAAAAGTTTACCTAACCAAAGAAGGACTTCAATCCACTCCTGTTTGATGGCAGGTTGAGCTGTTGAATCACCTTTACCCGCTCGAGGTCAATCTGGATCCCATCTTTTGAAACGATATGACCAAGTAATTTACCTTCCTCCACGAAGAACATTGATTTATTGGGGTTCAAAGAAATGTTGTGACTTCTACATCACAGGAGCACTGTCTCAAGATCCTTTAAGTGCCGACTTCTTGTCTTCAAAAAGACAGTATGGTCATCCAAGTACACCACTATAAATTTTTTTTGGAGATCCTCGAAGGATGACTTCATTACTCTCTAGAAGGTTGCACCCGCGTTGATTAGCCCAAAGGGCATATGACTATATGCATAAGTTCCCCACGGGGTGATGAAAGCCATTTTGTGCTGATCACTTTTTGCCACACTGATTTGATTATATCTAGAATAGCCGTCTAGCATAAACATAACTTCAGATCCAGAAATAGCTTGAAGCACATGTTCCATCACAGGTAAGGCATAGTTATCCTTCAAACTTGCTTGGTTCAGGTTACGAAAATCTACACAGATCCTGATTTTTCCATTCTTCTTTCTCACAGGGACTATATTGGTGATCCATGTTGAATGGTGGATAGGATAGATGATCCTTGCCTGTAACATTTTTTTTACCTCCTTTAAAATAGCTTCGGACACTTTCGGATTATAGTTCCTTAATTTTTGGCGAAATGGGGTTATGCCAGGCTTTAAAGGGATTTGGTGTTCAAATTGACCTCCTCTAAAATTATTCAAGTCTTCATATCCCCAGGCAAAGACATCTTTGTATTTCTTAAGTAACCTTTTCAAGTTTTCTTTTTCAGACAAGGTACAAGTCGGACCAATAGAAATCCATTTTGGATTATCTTGCTCTCCTATATCAATCTTGTCGTACTCTTTATAATTATGCACATGAGATACCTTTTCTTTAACGGTACTATCATCTTTCCTTCTGAAGAAATGTTCAAGAGACATGAGGCCTTTGGGAATCTTATTTCCTTTCAACTAGATCACTCCATCACTATCTGCAGCATCTTGGTAGACTTCTTTGCACTCGCTATAGGATCCTTCAAAATATACATCAGAAAAACCTGTGACACATTCTAGGAAATCTCTGAGCTAGGAATCACTATCAAAGACTTGCCAATACTCTAAATTGTCAGGTATTCTAGGCTTGTAATTCATTTCAATTTGATATTTTTGAGTTTTAAAATCAGGGTGAGGCAATAAAAGTGAAGCTGATACCGCCAAGGCATCTGCTCTGGTATTCTGATTCCTTGGTATAAATTCTATGGAGAAGGCATCAAATAAATCCAACTCATCCCATACCAAATTTCTATAGTGTCTCAACTTCTCATTCTTGACAGAGAATTGTCCTCTCACTTGTTTCATGATCAGCTTGGCATCACCTTTCACAACCAACTTCTTGACTCCCCTCTGTTTTGCTTCTTCTAACCCCAGCAGTAAGGCTTTGTACTCTGTAGTATTATTAGTATTTTTGAAATCTAATTTGAAAGCAAGAGGAATACATTCTCTATTAGGAGGGAAAAGAACTACCCTCGTGCACGAACCTAAATTGGAGCAACTGCTGTCAAACTCCATCTTCCAGATATCCTCTTCTTTTTGAGAAGAAGTTTCACCATCCTTTTCACGATTAGTCAGAATAACATAGTTGCCAAAATGACACTCCTCGTACAAAATTTGGGCTTTTGGATTATTCGAAGGCATCACAGTATACTTATTTTTTGGTTCAGGTTCAAGTTTCACTTTCTTTTTGCCAACTGGTATCAGGGCCTCTGACCAGTCCATCTTAGTGTCCCCTCCTAAATCTTTGCAAAAAGTTCTATTGAGCAGCATACTGTAGCTCGCTACGATATCTGCTACCAAAATAGTCAACGTCAGATGTTTGTCAGGGTATGCAGCAAGAACGACTTGGGCATTTTTGACCTGACCCATTAGTGGAACTTCTTTCCCATCCATAGAATAAAAATGACTATAGGTTTTAGTCAAGGTGAGACCTAGGGCTCTTGCGACTGGGGCAGGCATGATGTTATTTGATGCACGAGAATCAACGATGCAATTACTAAGTTTCTGGCCATTTAGAAGTAAGGAGATGTAGAATGGATTGGGTTTCTTTTCTTCCATCTCACTTTCAATTGTATTAATAGAGGGACAATCTTCTGGTGTTTGAGGGGTGTCTTGAGGTTTAAAGATGAGTGGTTCTTCAACTGTGGTGGTCTCACCTATAAGAGGCTTGTCTAATTGGGGGCTTGAACCTGACTCTCCTTTAACATATTTTACCAACCTGTCCAACTCTTTGGGGTTCATTTTGAGGTATTCTGTAGGGGAAATAGAGATTGTGGTGATTTTACAAAATTCGACAAAGTCAAAGGGAAAAGGAGTTGGATTACCTTTTGACAAGATCTTCACCTCGGGACCTTTTGGATTTGCAGAAGTATCTCCATTTTTGGTTTCTTTACGTTTAACATCGACAACAATGATTGAACCGGGGACAAGCTTTTGCGTTCTCTGATTTCTTGTTAGAATTGCACAAGCAGGATCTTGTAAGGTTGCCAAAACACTTCCAACTCTGTCAGAGCCCGGCTCATACTCCCTAGATAAAAAGAACTGGATGAACCAATATTGGGTGAGTCTTTCTCTTCTCGCAACTCTTCTATACCAATGGTGTCTTTTATAGCATTAATTTGAAGACACCTTAACCAATCAGGAAAAGATTCTCCATCATGATCTGTAGTTAGATGAAAGAAACACATTGTTTCTTTTGGTGCAGGTTCAATCTGTAATCTGGGTTGTGAAGCTGTCAAAAGAGGAGTTTTTCCTGAAGGTTGATTATATTGTCTTCGACTAACATCTTGATAAGGAGATGGGTATGGAGAAATCGCCTTATTCTATTGCCTCTTGAGCATAGCCATATCATTCATTAACCTCTGCACTAGAGGATCTGTCATTGTAGAGGAAGAGGTATTCCCTGAAGCCTGAAATTCCCACTTCCATTTTCCTGCTGTTATGAAAGTATCTTCTAGCTGGATAGCCTGTGTCTGGGCAGCAGCCAAGTCAGCCACTCTATCTTTTAACAGGTGAAAACTTATGTCAGGTGGGACAACAATTAGGAAGAAAATTTTCTTATTTTCGTCACTAGGTGCAGAATTTGCTGGTATCCTTTGTAAGATTCTATTAAAATTAGCCACAAACTCCCACATGGGCTCATGTATCTCTTTCTTCATTTGACTAAGCTGGAGTAATAGTGACATCTCGTTATCAGGAGTTTTGAATCTTGCTTCAAAGGAAAATTTCATGTCATTCCAATTGGTAATTGAGCCATTGGGTTAATGATTGAACCAATCAGCAGCAGTGTCGACCAAGGTTCTGACAAAGAGTCTGACCGCTATTTCTTTAGTAGGAACACTTAACACGCCACAAGCAGTATGAAAGGCACTATGGTGATCATCAGTGGTTACTTTTCCATCTCCGCTGAACTTGGGAAAAACCTGATTAGCACCTTTAGGTAAATATCCAAGAGGATTAGCTCCTAAGTTCAGTGGGCCAATATTTTTGACCCCAGGGTTGATTGGCAGCCATGTTAGGCAACTGAAAATTCAAAGGCTGGATATTGAGAATAGTAGGTACCACAGTACCGGGTGTTACAATAGCTTGAAAAAAAGGCGGAACAACTGGGCTAGATGGAGGCAAGGATGGTCTGCTAAAATTTCAAGTTTTCTTCTTCTTGCTGGTATTAAGATCAGATATGAAACTAAGGTTCCTCAGGGCTTCAAAATCTTCATCAACCAATCCCCTAATCCTATCACCTCTGGTGTATCTCTTTTCTACCAGTTTAAATATTCAGAACAGGCCTTAATTTCTCGCTGGGACTTGTGCAAGCCTATCTACTATGACTGCTTCATGAGAAACTGGTATACCCCTCAGCCGCTCAGCTATTTCTTCTTCCTTCTCAAGCACTTCTCAGACTTGATGAAACTATTGGTTACTGCATCTAAATCTCCACGCTGCTTCAGCAAGGCTTGAGATTATGTCTTCTTCCATGTCTCCAAATCCTAGGTCAGGTTGAAGCATAGGAAACACGTCGTTGTGAGGCAACACCATCTTGTAGCGTTGTAATGAATGGAGAATCTGATATTTTATACTAGACTCTCCCCAGTAGAGTCGCCAAAAATATGTTGGCGAATAGATTTGTCTTCCTCTTTTTAAATGAAAATGGATAAAGACTCTATGTTTTTGAAGACAAATGATTCATCAACAGTTGGGTAAGCATAAGAAATTGCTTCCCTCTGAATTTCTAAGGTTCAACTTCCTTGTGATATATTCAATGAATTACCGACATAAAAGTAAATTCATACACCTTTAACCAGAAAGTGTAGAAGGACCACTCAAATACTCTTGGGTATTGAGGTAATTTACAGAATCAACTAATAATTGAAATAACCACGAAGTAAACTGAGATCTACTAACTACTTCTAAAACAGACAACCTATGAAATAACTCAAGAAAGACAAGCTATAAAGAAACTGGAAACGACTGAATATAAATAATGTATGCACAGATTTAAATGTACCAACTCTCAAAGTAATCAATACATTCCAGATTTTGATTCAAAGATCTAAACAATACCATGCATCTATATATTCATATATTAATCGAATCAAAGTCTAATAAAAAATCAGTCACCAGTTATTTTAGAAATTAAAGAGAAGCCTATGTTAACTATCTACTTCCAAAAAGAAACTATCTATTTTCTACCTCAATTTTCTAACCCTTTTTCTGTTCAAAGCTCCCCTACTATTAGTTTCACGTCTGAGAGAGCCTCCAGAAAAACCCAGCCTCTCAGACACCAAAAAGAACCATTTAAAACCAGTTACATAACAAAAAATAGAGTTTCAAAAAATGCACCATTTAAAACATATAGCAAGGGAAATGCTATCCCAAAAACTACTAACTCCCTTTGGGGCCTTCTGACATGGTAGTTTGTACGAGCTTCCAGGATCGGAACATGTTTGTTAACTCTTGGGTTGGCTGGAAATGCAGGTTCTTCAGGCTTGTCAGCTTTGCCCAAGTCACATTATTTTCCCACCTTAACTCCCTGATTCTCTCTGTCTGCTTCAGCAACTGACCTTTGTTCAGCAGCAACATAGACTCCACGTTTGCAATTCTGGTGAAATCCTGAACCGTAGGTGCTTCATTTTCCTTGAGAGCATTCATGGTGTCTGCGAAGACTTTGACCATGGCATCCGCATCCCTGTTACCTTCGTCAATTTTAAAAATACTCGAGGGATTCAATATCTTGATGTCTTTAAGGGCATCCACATGCATATTCAACACCTCCTTTTCTATTGCTTTGGCTTGAGAGATTGCAGCTTTAAACATTGTATTTTTCCATCCGAAGTTCTGCTTTAGGATGAACAGCATACATGGGTCTACCAGTTTCATCGAATTCTCAGCTAAGAACTGAGTCACACCATAGTTTTATATTTCTTGAACTCGTGTGACGGTCGCTGTGCATTTTGCTTCCTCCATTTCCCAGCTTGGAACCAGGGTTTGAACCTCACTAAGTAATCTTTCTCCATCTAAGCAAGTAGATATAAAATCACAGATGAAAGCACTCCCTTCAGTGATAACATTGTTTATCCAAGACTTCACAACGTCCATCATAACCCTCCCCTGTTGTATTTGTTTCACCAGCTTTTGGCTTTCAACTGAATTTGGATCAAAATCTTGTGAAGACTGGGCCAATGGCAGAACTCCATCATCAGCGAGTGAGGAAAGAAACTCAGCCATGGTAGAAACTAGCTATTTCAACTTATGTTTCTCCCTTCCATCCTTTTGCGACTACACGAGCATATGATCAGCTGATAATTTAAATAGGTGATCCCTAGAATCCCTGTTCAGAACACCAAGTTCCATCTTCATAATTTTGAATTCTTCGGCCTCTGGTTCCTGAATTCCCTCTTTAGGCTTGAAAGTGGCTATTTCTACAGTCACCTTTCTGATAGATGGATAGGTAGATAGCCTAGCATCACTCTTCATTATTTTTTCTTTGGGCGTCTGGGTAGCATATTTAGTAACAATCTCCTTCACAGGAAGTGAAATTGGTTTGTAACTCTTCCTCTTATTCACCAATTCAGTTAGCCAAGGAGGGACTAAACCGATGACTATCTGATTGTCGGGAGTTTTTACAGGAGTATTCTCAGCCTAGGGTACCTTTGTATTCATGATAGAAGTCTCTTGTCCTTTTACTTGTTGATCTGGAGGAAATGAAATATCATCTTCATTAACCTCAACACCCAGGTAGTCGAGTCCTAAAGCTGCCATCTGAGAACACTTCTCTGATCTTGTTCTTGGTCTCAATCTCAGTGCAGTTGGGCGCCCACTGGAAACCACCTTTTTCTTGGGAGACATAATTTTACATGCATTTGGAGCCACATGAGATACATTAGATGGGGCATGTTTCACATTTATTAAGGTTGGTCTTGCACTATGCTTTTCAAGAGGGGGGTTCTTAGCTCCTTCCTTCTTCTTCTTTGTTAACCAACTTTCTGTGACCTCAAAAATGGTTCGGGCCCTCAGATTTATATCATCTTCTTCTCTCCTATTCCAATCTATGTCCAGGGGAACTCTCGCGTCCACATTGTTAGCCCCTGAATCTGTGGTTTCAGAACTATCCTCCTCCACATCCTTAATATCAAAATTCAACTGCAACATTTTTATCTGTGAAATTAGAAGTCTGGAATGATCTCATCTCTAGATTGCCTCCTCATCACCGAGATCTTTCCATAGGTCTTCTAGGTGCGAGTTGGGTGAAGGATAATTAATTAGGCTTAGAACTTGCCTGGAGAAGCCCTTATTGTCAAAACCCCTTCTTAACTTATAAAATTGCAAGTGAAAGTTCAACAAGTTGCTTCCTATCACCGAAGTGTCCATTATATTGTTACAGGATAAATTACCAACTTTAACTGGGAACATAGAAGGCCATTTTTCTTCTGGCAGAGCATTTTTAATAACCACAAACAATTGCCTGCAAACTTCCACCAAAATAAAACAATCGAAAGCAAACCTTGAGAGCCTGAGAGGTTCATCATCAAAGCCTCCGACCCGAATGTAGGTGAAACATGGGAACTAAATATACAGGCTTCCGTAGGTTTGAATCAGTTTCTGTGCCTCTAACGAAACTCTTTGGTTTGGGACTCTTGCCAATTGTTGACATAATTTACCCAGGAAAACATCATGAACCTTCCTGTAATTTTCCAAAATTTTATCTTTCCTTAATAACAGACAATACTCATAAATTAAAAGACCTTCATTCCAAGGAACGTGTTGGATGGTAGACAAATCCTTTGTGCACGCTAGGCAGTATATTAAATAGGAGGAAATAAATAATTCCTTCTTAATGGCCTGAGCCTATTTAAGTTGTTCCCTCAGGGAAATAGCAATGATCTCTGCCCAATCAATATGTTTACCCCCTTCCAAGACTATCTCTATAAAGTGAAACATCCACTCTTCATAGAGAAGAACTTGTTCTGAACCTTTAATCCGGTGAAGTACCACTATCACATCGTGAATAAGGGGTTTCATGTGATTCTTAGTGAGCACTTTAGGCAACCAAGAGCCGCCTCTGTAATTGGTTTGAGTCCACTTCCTGGCCACATGACTCCGGTTTTTATGTTCGTTCTCTCTGTACTAAGCTAGAGATTGGGTGGGTGTAAAACTGACAAGAGATTCTTTTGGGATTTTGAAAACAACCATAATAGTCTCCCTATTGAATGGTATAAGGGTTTGGCCTTCTACATTCAAAATGCACTTGGATTTAATATCATATCTATTAATACATTGCTGAACTAATTTTGGGCATACAATTGATGGCAGGAATGCCACGGCTTCTAATAATCTACTCGACAGGAACTCTAAACTATTGTCTTCCGCTGCATGGTTTGTGTAGTCAATTGCCATTTTCTCTACTGATATCCCTAACAGGTCTGTGTTTGAGACAATAGGAGCTCGACACTACATATTTCTAACATTCCCAAAGAAATGTAAACTGGACCTCATCCCTTCTTCAGGAATAAAAACACTGACGCCTCCCCTCTTGAATCAATATATTAAACAACAGGAAATGAGAAAAGGCTTTAGGAGCTACCTGTTTCATGCAGACTTAGAACAAATTCTTCTCCACAGACGAGACTCCATAGAAAGATAATAGGAAAGAAAAACTTATAGAGATGTTTATATTTTCAAATTAATGCCCGGAAAGATCGACTGTAATGAGCATAAGTTGGGGACATTAATTTCAATTATGCGAGCCATAATGACTCAACAATTGGATGTCCTTGAAATCTTCCATCTTTAATATCATTATTAACCATCCCCCAAATGATATCTTTCGCTCATGCTAACGATCTCATTAAATGCCACCCAAAACCTTATTCGAAGCTCGCCTTGTGGCTTCCGTCAAATTAAAAACTACCCCTCTTAAAAACTTAACCATCATTACGCTGCCAGCTTATGTCATGGGTCCCATCAACTGTCCTTTCACTGATGACTTTGCCTTTAATCTATCTTTGAACCTCTTTAAACTACTTTGAACCGGGTTCAAAGAGGTTCGAAGTGGTTCACCTCTAAAAGGTGATATAGGCCAGGGCCCACCTGTAGAAAATAATCGTTAGAAGAGAAAAAATTCATTGAATTGCTTCGAACTACTTTGAATCAGAGTTCAAAGAGGTTCAAAGTGGTTCTGGTGAAGTATGAGCCTTGGAAAGGATCCGTCCAAGGAAAGCCAAATTTGAACTTGACAAATTTGAAGGGTATTTCTTGACAACTTTGAAGGATATAGGCGCTTGAAGGATTACCGCAAGGAAAGACTCTCAAGGGAATGCGCTAAAGAGCTTCAAATCAATGAACTAACAAGGGTCTTTGATGATTCAATAATGGCGACTCTGACTGACTCTAACAGGTATTCTACCAAAAGCAAGGCTTATAAATGTCTTAACAAATCCTCTAACAAAATCATTGAAAGTGCAAATGTCAAAATAGATGAATTTGTTGAGAAAAATGATAAGGAAAGCATGAAAGAACAAGAAGACTACAATAGGTTTATCTACTGTGAAGAACCTGACACTCTTCCTAAGCAATAGTGTATCACTCCCGAGTGACAGAATAATGCACCTGAGCATCAGGCTGCAAACACCAAAAATTAGGAAATTGCTCAAAATGATGTACCGAGCGATGGAGATCAAAATGAAGGTCAAGATGATGATCAAAATGATGAAGAGTTGAACCGGTAATTTCCAAGTATTTCAGAAGACATCATCCACAAAACTAGATAATAGGAGACAAAAAGGATGTAATGAGAACAAGAAGTAATTCACTGTACACTAGATGTTTAATTTGTGATTTTGAGTCTAAATCTTTCAATACTACACTTGAGAATAAGGAATGGGTCAGTGCTATGAATGAAGAGATTGAGAAAATTGATAAGAATAAGACATGGAAATTAGTACCTAGACTGGATGACAAGAATGTCATTGGTACCAAATGGATATTCAGAAACAAGATGAATGAGAATGGAGAAGTCACAAGAAACAAAGAAAGATTAGTATGCAAGGGGTATGCAAAACAAGAAGGTATTGATTAGGGAGAAACCTTTGCACCCATTGCTAGAATAGGAGGGAGAATTCTACTTGCTTATGCTACATTCAAAGGATTCAATGTATACCAAATGGATGTCAAATCTGCATTCCTAAATGGAATGCTAGAGGAAGAGGTATACATTGAACGACCAAAAGGGTTTGTTGATCCTGACAAGAGAAACATGGTTTGTAGACTTCACAAATCCTTGTATGGATTGAAACAAGCACCAAGAGCATGGTATGAAAGACTTCACTCATATCTCATAAGCATTGGATTTGTAAGAACAAGTGAAAACAACAATCTGTATTTAAAAGAAGATATTGATAATAACATTCTGATTGCTGAAATATTTGTTGATGATATCATATTTGAGGGTAATGATATGTTATGAAAATCATTTGCTGATGAAATGAGAAAAGAGTTTGAGATGTCAATGTTGTGGGAGATCAAATTCATTCTTGGTCTACAGATTCTTCAACAGGATGAAGGCATCTAAATCACATAATCCAAATACATCAAGGAAGTTCTCAAGATATTCAAGATGGAAGACTCCAAGCCAGTTGGAACACCTATGACAACCGGACGCAAGCTGACAAAGGAAGAAAAGTCAACCGAGGTAAATCAGACCCTATATAGATCAATGATTGGAAAACTCATGTATGTTGTTCATACTAGACCAGATATAACACATGCAGTTGGAATATTTGCAAGATTCCCTACTAATCCCAAGGAATCACACATGATTGCTGTCAAAAGAATTCTGAGATATCTAAAGAATACCGAAGACTATGGTTTATGGTATATTAAAGAAGGAAAATTTGAGCTTCAAGTCTATACAAATGTTGATTGGGCTGGAAACATACATGACAGGAAGAGCACAACTAGAGGAGCATTCTTTATGGGTGATAGATTTGTCACATGGATAAGTAAGAAGCAAGGATGCATCTCACAATCTACTGCAAAAGCATAATATGTGGTTGTTTCTGTAAATTGCTCTAATATTGCATGGATCAAAAAATTATTGGAAGGTATGAATATGAAAATCCTTGAACCAGTAATTATCTATTGTGATAATACAAGTGCTATCAACATCTCAATGAACCCTGTCATGCATGTAAGACAAAGCACATTGCTATCAAGTATCATTACTTAAGAGAACAAGTTCAAGAGAAAGAGGTGATACTGGAAAATGTTCAATCCAAGGAACAATTAGTAGACATATTCACAAAGCCATTGCCTAAAGATACATTTGAGTACCTGAGAAAGAGACTAGGGGTCTGACCCTTGTCTATTGGTCACTAAGCTGACTAGGAGACTGCATCAGCCTAAACATAATCAAAACATCATTCACATTGATGTAAGCAAAGAGATGGTCTGCAAAGATACATTAGTAGAAAGGTACTTATCTGCACTGAACACCAGAGTTATTCTATTACTAATGGAGAGGAAATTTAAGGAATATATTATAAAAAAAGAGGAAGGATATAGTTTGGCATTGCTGTCAAAGGGAGAGAAGTGTCCTAAGGGAGAGATGACTAAACATGAGAGAGATTATATATCCACATGAAATATCTATCATGATCATCCAAAGGGAGAGATGACTTAATGGAGAGAAATATATTGCTGTCAAAGGAAAAAGAGATATAGAAATATCCATCAAGGAGAGGAATAGTCAAAGGGGAAGAAAACATCAAAGAAAGATTCAAAGAAACATCCATCTAAGGGAGAGAATTGGAAAAGTTAACATTGCATATCTATCCATAAAAGGGAGAAGAGATTCTACAACAAAGGGAGAGACAAAATTAGAAGTTGCTACATCTATCCAGTGAAGGAAATGAAGAATAAACAAAGTACTCTACAAGAGTCAAATCTAAGCTAGATGAGCTTACCGAGAGCTAGATATTTGTACTGGTTATAAAATAATAAGTTTGGTAAATTGTGGAACTACAACTAATATATTTAATATTGTATTAGTATTAATGTATTATGTTTCCATCAATGACAAAGGGAGAGATTGATGAACTATAACTGATTGAATGTTTGAAGATGTTAAGTTGATGATCACCGAGCTGCAAAAAGTTAATGCAAGACATTAAATCAGTTAATGTATTGTATTTTGATTGATGTCAACTTGATATACTTTGATTGGTCATATACATATTGTCAAGACTTCAAAGAATCAAAGAGATAAAGGCTATGTTATCAGTAATGCATAAAAGTTTAGTATACACCAAGTGACAACAAACATCGATGAACAGTGCACACCGATAGATAGAGAACCCCGAGAAGAGTCACAGTGTTACCCAAGCAAGCATTACCAAGCAAATCCAAAGTGATAATTGAGAAGAACTAAAATTCACAGTGTTTCCCGATGGACAGACAACCCTGACAGACAGAGATGCCCGAGGACAACTGAAGTCAAGACTGAGAAAACAAGGAGTTAAACACCGATCAAAACTGAAGTTCAGAAATGAAAAAGACTTAGATGATAGGAGTTAATTATAGATTTAACTGATTGATTGCATTGTTTTCATCGACCAGTTAAAAGCTAAAGATAAGATAGAGATTTAAAGCTAGTTCTATTCCAGTTGTCAAGGATAAATCTATGAGATAAAACTAAAGCAATCTTTAAAGCAAGAATGACGAGAATTACGGATCACATCAAGAACAAGAAAGACAAGGACTTAGAAAGAGTGAAATCATGTCTATAAAAGAGAAAAGCTAATTCATTATGAAAAAGAGGATGCTGAGGAGAATTCTGGTGAAGATAGAAGTCTTCATACAAACCTGATCATACAAGCTGAATAATATAGCTAAATATTTATGCAGACACCGAGCAGAAAGAAGTGGAGCAAAGGAATTGAAGAGAAAATTGACCAGAAAGGTATTATGAGCTTACAATAGATCTGAACATCTGCAAGATTAAGTTGTATTTACGAACAAATCATATACTATTTTAGTTTAACCATTGACTCAAAAAATCTCTTAACAAAGTGGGATTTAACTATCCTTTATATATTGAGATACATCCCAAGTGGTTTTTCCCCTAAAAGGGTTTTCACCTTAAAAATACATGTGTCAGATGTGTATATGGTTCATTGCTTTGATGTTTTTCTTTACACATTACTAAAACATGATTGATCGGTAAATACTAAGTTATTTACTGTATTTAGGTAAAGACTAAGAATGCTATTCGGTAAAGCTTAAGTAAAAGGATAAACAATATATTCTAAGCAGTAGTTATTTGCTAAGATTATTCAAAGGCATACATCTTGAAGGATTGAAGATAACTAGAGGTTTTATATATGTGGTATAATTTTTTGGGTTGATTTATTGGATTAATTTTTGAGGCTACTAATTCACCCCCTCTCAGTTATTCTAATAAGGGCTTTCTCACAATGTCATAAGGTCGGTCACTTAAGCAAAGATTGTGCATACAGAGTAAATACTTATGGAAATGGGAATACAATTGAAGAAATTGTGAGGATCAGAAACCAAATGTGGAGGAGAGTATCAAATGATAATGCTGGACCAAGCACAATAGTCAGTGACACCTCATCTGATGGAATAGGCGACTCCACCACCTCCACCTCCACCTAAGCAATACAAGTAGGTATGGAACTATGTTTTGCAAAGCTATATCTTACATCAGTTCCTATATTCATTGTATAAATGCCAAATTAGCATGAATTAAGATGCACTATGGTATTTTTTTTTTTACTTTGATCTAATTGTGTCGGTTAATCTATAATGAGTTAGTAATGCCAGCCGGTGAACATGTGAGAGACAACCAAGCTGCTAAGGCAACCAAGCATTCGGTATACTCACCAAGATGAAGTATCATTATTATTAATCGAGTATTATGTTTGTCTACCGAGTGGTTGGTGACGAGAATTTATTGTGCCAACTAAAATTATTTGGTATAAATTTAAGGAAGGTGAACTCATTTATTCACACAATGATCATAGAGCAGAGTAAAGAAATTGAGAGTGACTTCACAACATAGCACTTTGAGGATTTTATAGAGATTCTGAGCACATTTTGAGCAGTTAAAGGTTAGAACTTGTAAACATTTACACTTACTGAGTTATTTTGAGTTCTTTCATGGAAGCCCTAATTTGAAATCAATGGTATCCTCATCACAAACCATGAAAGAAAAGATGGATAAATATAAAAAGGTGATTCTTGTTAAGAATTCTACATGCACTGAACCCCATTACAAGATACATCCACAGGTTGCAACTCAACCCAATGAAAAAGGCACGTTGTTCACGATACCGCCTAGGGTTCTACTAGTTCATGATGTGAGAGCTTACATTCACTACAAGATCAGTGAGATAGGGGATTTTGAACTAATATCGACATATCAGTCACTTTTCACTAACGGGAAACTAAAAGATGATCATAAACACCTGGAAGTCAAAGGGTTAACCAATGCCCTACATTTCCCGAAGGATTTCAAAACTGAATGGATCTACATTGTATTGAGCTGAGTTCATGATGGAAAGCTTTGGATGGATGAATTGAAGAAGATAATAAAATATGTGATACATGAAGTAACTAGGTATCCTACATCAGATAAATCAAAATCCCCAAGGCACCTGCCCAGAACTGAGATGGTAGAGGTTTACATGTCAACACCATCGGTGATCCTCAACTTAGGTTTGGTGCATATGTTATTGCATATAAGATCTTCTAGTCTAGTAGACCTAATAGTGTTACATGTGGAGTTGTTGATATTGTTTACAAGATTGTGAAGAAGGGATTACAACTTGACCTAGCCGAGTTGTTACAGAGGCAACTTGAAGAAAATATGAGAACAATCCGATTAGCCAGATCTAATACTTGTAAGTTTGGTTCTCTACTACTATGTACATTCATCTATCTAAAATTTTTTTTCCCCTCCATCAGTAATGTGAAATGGAAGAAAAATTGACTGATTACACTGCAAATCAGTGACTTAATTACAAGTCTAGGCACAAACTTTGAACCAATTATGAATGACTATTTTGCAAAGTTCAAAGCAAGAATGGAGAATAGAACAAGAGTACCAATGCAGTCGGTAGAGAAGTATAAGGATGAAATATGTTTTTTAATTGACACAGACACTACTCTCATGAAGGCAGTACAACCGAGGATAGAATGGACCAAAATATCAATTGGGCTTCAAGTTGAAATGATGGGTAGGAAGAAGACTAAGATTGTAAAGAACTTGAAAGGAAAATTTTCTATCACTAATGAAGAACTAGATAAATCAGTTGATGATACTAAGGAGCAGACTACAGTCGATGAATATGAAGAACAAGAACAAGATGTTGATGCCACCGAGTCTGATGAAGCACAAGTAGAGGAACCTAAGGCCAAGAAGGGAAAAGGCATAAAGACCAAGTCTCTACCAAGGAAAAGATCAAGATCAGTGAGAATAGATTCACCACCTTCAAAGAAAGGAGTTGCAAATATTACAAGGCCATCACCAAAATACACTTATCAGACAAGAAAACCAAAGACTACTGCATCGAGACAAATAAAGAAGTATGTAAGAAATAAAGATGATAAGGATGATTCTGATAATAATACTGATCAATTTAAGGTTGTGCACAACAAAGTACTGAAGACAATTGATGAAATTACAGAAGTAATCAGAACAACCAGAAGGTTAGGACATTCTAAGATACACGCTTATGTAGATCTGACTACTAAGAATTAGAATAAATTGGAAGAAGCTATCATAGGTACGATGATTACTTTCAAGAAGGTCCCTTTTTAATTTTATACTTACATTCCACAAGAATTGTATGATAAAATATCAGCCTGATGGACGTATGCACTTAATACCGAGAAACAGATGAGAGAGGCAACTCTCACTCTACTTAAGGTTGATTGCACAGTAGAACAAATTGATGATATAATGCAAAAATATGCAAAGAAATTCCCTAAGAAAGCAAGAAAATTGAATATACTTCAAGGGAATTTGAAGGAAGTTGATGAAGAAAGCACCAAGATTTGGAACAATCTGTTGAATCCAACCATGGAAACCGAGGACATTACATCTACAGTCAACACCGAGGGACATCAACCGAGCATAGAACCAATAAATATTGATGATGCAACTATTAATAATGTATTGGATGGTATTTCTAAACTATTGACTAATCTAGGTCATGCAGAGATCACAATAGAAGATATAACTAAAGGTGATCCTAACGACAAGGCAAAGGAAGATGAAATGATAATCGAAACCACTGAGACCTTAGATGAACAACATACAACAAAGGTCACCTGAGAAATGGTACCAGGTAATATGCCTATTCTAGTACAAGCTATTGACATAGAAGGTGAAGCACAAAATAAGACACCCGAGCAGGTTACAGATACAAATGAAGACAAGGGTGATACACAAGGTAAAGAGACCGAGCATAATGGAGCACCAAAACAAGGTGATGCACCTACAGATACCACTGATGTGGTAGAAAAAGGTGAAGGTACAAAAAAAATGATGGTAGACACTCCTACCACTGACACCAGGTCATCTATCGAGGCACCTTCACAAGGCATCACACACACCGAGCCACCAAAGCAAGAAACTGAGAAAAAGGCTCAATTATCTCTAACTCTATCTCCTACATGAAGTGTATAAGGGAAGAAGAAGATGAAGAAAGGGAGAAAGGATGCAGTAAAATGAGATGAAATCATTTACATCCTTGACTGTGATCCAAGGACACTTGATCCAAAAATACTTAGGAAATATGGAGAGCTATGCACCCGAAAAGAAGCTCAATATAAGCTGAGGCAAGAACATAAAAATGCATAGGTGCTAGAGGCAGAAAATGAGATTCTATAGCAAGTTGTTCCTAATGTGAACATCAATGAATCAACCCTCATCATTGATCAACTTGCACTGCTCACTGAGGCAATAAACGGTCCAGACATTGATGCCGAGCAGAAGTTAAAAGAGAGAACAAAAAAGAAGATTCAGTACAAGGTTACTGAGAAGATCAACCAAGCAGTAGAAGTAAACAAGGTAAATCTGTCAGAATTTGTAACAGGATTATAAATTGTTATTACTGAAGCCCTTACAATTATGCATAAATTATCCACATTAGATCACTTCACTACTGAGCTTAGTGAAAAGATGAAGAAATTAGATGAAGATCTAAAAGATAGTGCAAAAAATATTTCCAATGAGCAACATGCATTGTAGATGCATTACACCAAGGTTCTACAAACACATCGGTTGAGACTAGATTACACCAGCTGGCCCATCCTAATATTTTTGACAAGTTGTAAGTTATTTATTTTTGTCATTAATTTAAAAAAAGGGGGAAACATATGTATATAGGGGGAAACATATGTACATACCGAGCATGTACAAAGGGGGAGTCACTATGTATAGTTACTATGTATAAGTTGTTGTGTGTATACTACATCTACATATACCATTTTTTGATACTAATGCCAAAGGGGGAGAATGTTACTCCAAATGAGATTTGAAGGTTGTCATTAGTATTCAAGCATTCAAATACTAAGTCTGTAACAAAGTCACAAACATAATAGTCAGTATGATCACTGAGTGCAGAGTTAACAGAGTGCATTGATCATGCACAAAGTTAACCAAGTACAATGATCACCGAGTATACAAACTTTACTGAGCAACTGTGTACACCAAGAACACAGTTTACATCAAGATACACAAGGAACACTGAGCACTGAGAGATAGTATTTACCAAGTAAACCAATGGTCACATAAAATTTTGTATTGGCACATCAATCTAGGTAATAAATTTTTGCCGAGTTGGATAACGGTTCACATAGTTCAAGGAGAACATTAATTACATGTGCAAACATTAATTATTTATATCTCCTATGTATAGATGATCAAGGTAAATTTTGTACACTGTTGATCTTAGGTTTTCTAAGATGTTGTAAAATCCTAATTAGGTCAAAGAGGTTTTATATATGTAATGTTAAGATGTCATTTTGTAATGTATGATGATCAAGTAATGATCAAGTAGTCACCATACTACGAACATCAGAGATCAAACAAGGGTTTTAGGACAAGGACTACATTGCAACATTCAATTTTTAGAATAGAGGCAAGGCCACCGAGTAGTACATAATGTATTATCATTCATAGTAAGGTGATAAATTTCATTACACTTAAAGGATCTGTATCCATAATATAGAGATTTTAATTTGTTCAGATCACACAACTTTGTTACTCTCTAACAATTGTAACAATCCTAAAATCTCTTAACATAGTAGACTTAACCGTCTTTGTATAAATTCTTAACAGAGTGCACACATACATTATGTCGCTAAATCCTCACATGAGGTAGATCTAATCGATCTTATTGTTACTCCTAATAGGGTAAGGTCACCAAAAGTGATCAATATTTGTAAGCTCTAATAGGCTACTTTATTACTATAGTAGTGAAGCTTTGCGGGTCTCATTCTCACCGCAGTTTTTACCTTCTAACAAGATTTTTCTACGTTACCAAAATACTAGTGTCATGTGTACTTAAATCTCATGTATGTTTTATTGTTTACATTACATGCATTTACATTTCAGCAGTGAAATTACATGTTTGGTGAATGCAATCTACTCAGTTGGTTATAACAGTATATTTGATTACAAAGATTTGATTGAAATTTTTTAAGGGTACTGATTCACCCCTCCCCTCTTAGTACACACATTTTTATTATTCCAAAACCTATAATTAAATTGCTTTAGGAGAATCTGAGATCAAATTGAGACATTTTTTATAACTTGGATCAGGTTGACACTTTTGTTTTAAAATAGAGACATTGTGAGATTTCTATGATGTATTAGAAATATTACTTTCTATCAAGGGTGAAGCTCAATTTGGAATTACTTTTTCTACACATGATTTTAAGTTTCAGAACTGTTATTTATGGAATTTGACTATATACAATAGCCTTATGTTGGGCTAAAGGTAGACAAAAAACGCCAAAAACTACTCTATTCTGAGATTTAAGTTGCAATAGAGCTTGTTCAAAATAGATTATGGTTGTTCTTCTATGCTGCTGCTGATGTAGGTTAGCTACTATGATAATTTGGATTTTTTTTTATGATTTGTAATAGGATTTGGATTTCACTAAACTACCTATTTTTATTTAATAAATTTGGCCATAATAAATGTATTTAGCTTCAACTATTTTAAATAATAATCTTGTTTCTTTGAGTCCTTGTTGATAGGAATTAGTACAAAGGGACCAAGAAGGACAGTTGGATGAAACTTTTCTTTCAAAGGTCAATGCGCAAGTAGGACAAGTGAGTTCATTAATGGAATCATTTTTGAAACATAATATTTCTTTTCTGAATATTATTGCACAGTTTTACCTTTTAATTCATTTCACAAACATATTTTATCATAAAATATTGAAGAATAGATTCGATTGGCAGATAATCTACCATTAAAAGTTGATTTTTTATAAAGATTAATAGGAAATGACAATGTTATTCTAGAATTTGATGTTTAGTTTTTACATTTGAGTTATTTGATCACTTAAACTATTTAACACATCAAATTGTAGCCCTTCTATTACTAAGTGCAAGTGCTTTTTATTTTCCCATTTATTTACACCATAATTCATTCCTTTACATTTATTTATATTGATACAAAAATTTTACAATTAGTAGATGTATACCAAGATTTGGGCTAAATTAAACCATCCTGTTTTGAAACAAGTATATAGAAATTTGACAAGTCAGGAGTAGAAAAAACAGTTCATGTTAAAGTAGGAGTGACAACAGAATTTGAACCATAGCCAATGATATACTTCACCTTTTATGCCTTGGCTATAATATTTTTCCAAAATCTATTGTATCCCCTCTTTGCCTTCAGTTGCTGAGGGATCAAAATTTGAGAATGACTCTACCAAAACCAAAATGTACAAGTAATTTTTAAAGTTAAAAGTTGTAGAAAGAAGGGAAACATGATTTGGAGTATTAGCATTGCCATGAAACCATTCATTATCTATTTAACTAATACTGCAAAGGTATGTCCCATGATACAAATACCTCTTAAGAATCCTAATAACAATCCCTTATATGTTTCTATAACATTATTGTGTACATTTTTAATATTGAATAAAATACATATTTTTTTCTATATGAAATATATCAGAGAAGAATTAGTTCAGCCATTATTTTGCACCAATCTAGAAATATTTGAAACCATCCCACTTCATGTGAAATCGTAAACTAGTCATTCAAAAAATTAGAATTGCAACAAGCTAATAATTTCCAATGAATGTAGTTCCATCACTGGTAGAAGCATTCATGTCTGTAGCTTTTTCATCTATCACAATTTTAACACCTTGATTTGGCTTGAATGCTAGGATGTCCACCTCGTCTACCACATTAGCTAAATTTTTTGGATCAGAGGCCCAATCAATAAATTCCACCTCTTTCCCTTGTAGGCACCCAATGGTCAATCATATGGTAGAGTTGTATTCATACTCACAAGGTTTGATCTTTGATTCAAAGAGGAATGTCTTCCTTGACCACTTATTAATAGTAGGGAACAAAAGGGTTCACTGATTGGATCGGTAACTTAGAGTCTCCTCAAGATGACATCTGGTCCCATATCTTATATTACTCCCCAACATGGAAATTCATGGAAATTATTTATCTCAACCCTTGATTGAACTTTGGAACACAATATCCTTCAACATGCATTTGCTTTGGAACAACACATTGGAAAATTGAGGAGACCCTATCAAAGGTTCAGACCCTTGTCATGACTGCAAGTACATTAAGGAAATGACAATAAATGAGACTATCACTAGACATGGCTAAAAAATTGATAAAGTTACCTTTAGAACCCTCGGATGATGAATGACTATTGACATAAGGTTAGTGAAAATTTAATTCAAACTCCAAGTGATTACAAAACTTAATGGATTTACATGACAAAGTAAGCCAGTTTGACTGTGACAGTCTATAAATAGGACTGTTACGCAAAGACAATGCAATCAGACCTTTATATATATGTAGAATATTCATGTGAGGGTTGGGAAAGTGTTATTGGCTAGGCTTGAAGCCTTTCCTTCCATGTAGATACACAAATCATACAATAAATGACTTGTAATGAAGAAACACTATAGGTTGTCCCTGTTAGAGTCAAGAATAATTAGGCTATATCAGAAGGAATTAAACCTTCAAAATTTAAAGGACCTTTAGGAAAAATTAAACATACTTATGAAAACTTATTTTAAACCCTTTCAAATTTTGTGGACAACAAATGACTTGAATTCAAAACCAAGTAACCAAAAAATTGTCATTGTTGCAGAGTTAGATAATTGTGACTATTGTAATGCTATCAGTCATTAAAGAAGGTAGAAACTCCAAAAAAAAATTATTGGAAGGTTATTTAGGTCCTTTAAAATATCATCCAATCATGTTTATCCTTTAGGAATTATTACTTGCAACACACATCAATAAATTTGCATAATTTGTTGTCACAGTTATGAAGGAATGTCGACACAGTCACACTAGAACTGGATAGATCTCACACCATACACAACCATTTGATCTCCAACCAAGAGAAATATAAATCTATGTAAAAATACTAATATAATCCACAATATAATAATTTTTGAACCGTGGAAGACGAAGATATGAACAAAACTTTATGTAAACCCTTCAAAGTGAGGGTTTGAATGTTATTTTGAAAGAAAATGCTAGATCTCCCTCTCTAACCAATGAACATCCTTAAAAATTGAATCATATGAAATTAGATTCATCATGATTCATTATAAAAATTATTTGGATAAATGATTAATGATTACAAACAAGAATCACGTGACTAATATACAAAAAGATAGGAAAATCCATAGTAAACTTTATTGTTTTATTGCAAAAAAAATTCTCAATCAACTTCTCCTTCTACCCTCGACCTAAAGATGGGTATTTAAAAATCTCCCAACCATTTAAAACTAATTTTTATCAAGAAACAAGTTGGTTTATGAGTTTTGTAACATAATTACATATTAGTGCAAAAGTTGCAAAAGTTGTTATGTAACTTTGTGTCTTTTTTAGATTTTCTATCCAAATGACTTCCTATTGCCACAAACTAGGTTGATCACTGTAATATTTTGATCCTTTTTATTTTGTAATAGTTCTATAATAGGTTGGTTCCATAAAAGTTGAATGGTTTTTGTGGGTTTTGGGTATATGTGTAGTGGTTAATAGGATGCTTTGTCAAGGCATGGACAATCTCATAGGCATAGAAATTTAAATTTCTTTTGATATTGATATATATAGGTGTAGCCCCATAAGTTGTTATTTTCCTACCAAAAAATATCCTTATTAGTGAGTACAATAAATGGATTTCTCATATCATTCATCTCTTAAACTTTTATTGTATTGTTATTAATGATGTCTTGAACCTTGAATTTAAGATCTATACAATTTTGACTAAAATACCCTTTAATAGGACGATAGATACAAACTTGTTGATCATTAACAACCAATAATTTTTTGTTAGGATTGAATAAAAAGATAGGACATGTATGTAAAATAAAGCTGATTTTTTAAAAGTACAACATCAATATATTCTTAAATCTTAGTGAGCCTTCTATATACATTTGGATTAAAAAATGAAAGGTGAAATTTTAGCAACTTGTTTTTTATGCTTTCCTTCATTTAAAAGAATCAAATTTATTTAAATGTACATATTATATCTTATGTCAGAATTTTTTTTCCATGTGTTTTTAATTGATGTCAAGTGATTGACATGTGCTAAGGTTGTGTGATAGTATCATTCTCATCAAGATTGTAAAAGTTGAGGTTTGAACATTAGAGATCTATTATTGATATGAGCAGTCTCATTGTAATTTGTTGAAACTTGTTCATGACCTTAAACATAAAATTAATATATAATAAATAATGCCTTCTTATCTTGAAGCAAGACAACAAAGACCAAGTGTGTGTATCCATGCAAGGTATAGTCATTTTTGAAACAAGATCAGATGAGATCTAGTAAGAATCATGAATTCAAAATTTTGTTGTAGTTGTTGGTGATATGTTCTTATAGTATAAATGTTATTTAGATAGGTTGGGATTGTGGTGTGAGAATCTATAGTGAAGCCTTAATGCAGACAAGTCAGTTGAAGTTTAAAATCAAGGACGTGCAACATATAAAGTTTTTGTATCTTTTCATCATGGAAACAAGAACCTATAACATAACATCAACTTTAGAGACAAGAGTTTTTTATGAACACTATAAGCAATGTGGTTTCTAATATTAATAATACTAGACATCATAATTTTCTATGTGATTGTGCTAAAAGTTGGGATATACACTTTAATGTATGCAGGTATGTTGTTTTAGTTTTCATAATTTCAAATCCTAATGGCTAGTTGCTGAGACAAAAACCTAATAAGTAGTTGTTAGTTCAGTTCCATAGGTAATAGTTAGTTTCAACTTCTTAATGAAGGTTGAAAAACAATAATGTGTTTTCTATTAAGTTGATGATGATGATTCAAAAGATAAAACATGTCTTCTATAGACAATATAGCATGTTAACAAGTTTTAATACTACAAATTGAATGTTCTATATTTTCACTATTGCAAAGATAAGAAATCAATGAGGGTGTCGATGATCTAATTTGTGAAACTTGATTGAAGACAATTTGTTATAAAACCTAAGAATGAATGAAAATGTTATGTATTGTGTTACGAGAACATTAAGAAGGCAGATTGTGAATGTTAAGTTTTTTAGTAGCAAAAAATAGTGTGTTCAATGTTATGAAGTGAAACAAAGTAACCCTCTATATATAAATTCTTCTTCTTTGTATTGTACTACATAGATGGAGTTGGTTCTCCTATAATTTTAAGGGCTTTTTCTCCTAGGGTTGGTGCCCTAAAATAATTGCTAGTAAGACATAAAATTTATAATTAGCGAGGTTGCCACTGAGGCTTATTCAAGTCATTTTCATATTGGTTTTTGTTATGCCTCGCCAAGGAACCCCAGAGGAAACTACTCACAACTAGAAGAATATAGCAATTTTTTTTTATAACAAATACATCTTACTGTAACCATTATGATTTTTTACACTTTAAGATTGTAGAAATAAAGGTGTAATTACACATCATATTTATTTTCATTGCAAATCACAAGCAGAAGATATAATATATTAAGAAAATATGTCCTTCATGGGCTCCCTAATGTTGCTACTTTACAATGCAACACAAACTAGATAATTTCTAACTTATTAAAGCCAATAATGAAATACATCTCATTTATAGAACACCATTAACATTATCACTAGGTTCATTTTAAATACCAATTCCAAATTTTCCTAAGTTTACTTTTCAACATAGCAATGAAAGCATACAACCTCATGTATTGAAATTTGATACCAACATCAATCTATCTAACTCTAGACTATCCTTTCCTTAATCCATTTATTACAACTTACATCAAAGCATAATTACAAATTTATAATCCTAATTACAATAATATCACCATAACTATACGAATAATTACAATAATATCACCATAAATATCCTAATATATTATTTATTTGCATCGATTAGATTTGATCGTAATAAGTATGAAGACCATACCATCATATTCGATCAACCTTGATCAAATATGATGGTAAAGATCATTGTAATATATCCAAATGACTACCTATTGCCAATATATCAAAAATGATCAATCAACATGATTCCAACCATTTTGACCCCCTTTGACATCTTCTACCAACATTGACCACTATTGACCAATCAGGGCCTCTTTGGCCAAATGACTACACAATGGCTCCAAGGCCTTACCAATGAAATCCTATGCATGGAAAAATAGTATTCAACTATGAAAGAAACTATATAACCTTCCTTTGGCATTATTATAATTATTTTGACCATATTGGTCTTCAATGGGTTTCAAGGTTTTTTTGTGCTCTTGCATCACAAAGGTGAAATCACATACGACAAAATCAAACAACGCTGGTTATACTTAAAAATGAATTAACATGTCCACCTATCTCTTCCAACTATCTTCAAACATAAAAATATTAAGATTTTATTTGATGAATTTACATGTACACCAATCTCTTCCATTCGTCTTCAAACATTAAAATAGAAATATATCAGCTTCAGTAATTTTCTTGAGAAAGATAGTGATACAAAATGATTTATCCTATCTACTAGTTTGGGCTTAAAGGATCTACATAAATGAGATTTTATGATAGACCTTTTTTTTATATCTTAGAAAATATGTATCACCAGGATTAGGATCTCTTATAGTTAATTCATCTCTCTCTATAACCATTGTAGAAGGCCAAAAACATTCATCTTAACCATGGGTAAACAACAAAAGCTATCAATTTTTGGATATTACAACTTCTACAAGTATAGCCTTGAAGTGTAACAATAAAAGCAGGAGCAATAATATTATTTAGGAATTGTATTCATCTATGATTTCATTCATTCCCTTTCCTCAAAGTGTCTAAGATAGACAAAACATTGCCTATGTTGGTGTCAAGGGTAATTACCCCAATAACCGTTGTGTAACTTTTTCCTTCAAACATAAAGTCATCCACTTATGCAAAGGCTAAAAGGATTTATGAAATAATTAAGGGTGTTTCTTTACCCTAACTCAATCCAAGGTTCTTGATCTCAGAAATGAGGCATCTAACAATATTAACGACTTCTCAACTTGACAACATCTATTTATCTTATGTTATTCAACACAAAATATATCTTCATCAATCCATCTTCCAAATGCTTGTATGGTTTACATTGAATGGTTTATATGTTTGTATGGTTTAAATTGAATAGTTTAGATATTTGTCATTGAATTTTTGTATCCTCCAATCACTTGAAACATCAGATTCCCCAATGACAGGAAGACATATAGATATACAGATGAACATCCTTCAACTATGAATTCGAGCATTGGATGCCCAAAGATAGGAAGATAAAGATACAAATGAACATTGTCTCTCTATTCCTGTCTTTCAGGCATTCAAATCTTCAATTCATACTTGACATTATCATATCGATTGACAACTTTAGTATTTTATCTTCAACAACATTGCTAAAAGAAGGCACCTGTGAGTGGTTTGGCTATATTTTAAGGCCAGGTAATTTGACTAAATTAAGTTTATATTCTTGTAATTTGTTTGGTGATATTGGGTTGTAACCATGAGTATGGACATGACTAATGAATTTGTATGAGAAGGAAACATATAAGGACATTGGAGGAGTGGACAGCGGTATATTTTTAAGGGTATAACATTAATGAGAATTTTTTGCAGGAAGTAGGCCTAATGGGTGAATTTGATTATGATTGATCTTAATATAAGATGTAAGCTAACACTAGATAAATAAATTTCGTATGCAAGAACTAAAACCCCCTTTGGTGAGGATCCTATGCAGTGTACATAAAGGCAAGGCGATGATTCTTCTCAAGGATCAATAGAAATAAGTCTTTCAGGCCTTACCAAGTATCTAGGACTAAAGATATCAGGGCTCAAGAGACAAAAATAATTGGTCTTAGTCTTTTTGCCCATGTAACTGCCAAAACATTTTACCTTTTATTGGCTCATCATTAGTGGGGGACTGGAGGAATTCAATAGATCATATTTTCATGATAACGTATCTTATTTTAGTTGAGGCTGCATGAATCTCTATCTATATTTTGCACACCTTGTGGAATTTGAGGACCTCCATAAAGAAGCATCTCCTCCTGTGGCCTACATTACAAGTTTTAATAGAGCCAAATATTTTCTAACATAGTCTTAAGTGTCAACTAGAAAAAAACATTCAAAAGGGTGAACAAATTGAGGTGGGGGATGTGAAGAATTTTACAGTAGAAAGGCTTGAAGATTGATGACATGAGTTGGAGGTTTTGATCTTGTAATAGTTATAAAAGCCTCTAAAATAATCTATCAGGAAACAACCAGGTGCACTAGGCATGTACCAAGGGTGTGCAATACATTCAAACCAAACTAGATGCAATCATTTATTGTTATCAAAGGTTGATAAATGATTCCATCTAGTTAGACTCGAATGAATTGCACACCCCTAGTTCACACCTAGTGCACCTGTTGTTGCTTGATAGATTATTTTAGGGGATTTTATTACCTATTAAAAGATCAAAACCTCATACTAAAGTCATCAATCTTCAAGCTTTTCTACTGTCAGATTCTTCACATCCCCCACCTTAATTAGTTCACCCTTTTGAATGTGTTTTTTTCTAGTTGACACTTAATACCATCTTAGAAAATATACGACTCTGTTAGAACTTGTAATGCAAGGCACAGGAGGAGATGCTTCTTTATGGATGTACTCAAAGTTTAGAAGTGCGCGAAATAGATAAATCGCACAACCTCAACTAAAATAATATAAATTACCATGAAAATGTGATCTATTAAATTCTTTAAGACCCCCGCATTTGATGAACTAATCAAAGGTAAACATTTTGGCAATCACATCGGCCAAAGATAGGGACCAATTGTTTTGGTCTCTTGAGCCCTGATATCTTTAGTCCAATTTCCCATTAAAATTATGACACAAATACAAAATTAAACTGACGATGATGTTGTACATCTGACAACACTGTCATCAGAATAGTTCATCTGATTGCCATCAGAATTATGATGCACATGCAAACTTAAATTGACAATGTTGCTGTACATCCGACAACACTGTCATCAAAATAGTTTGTCTGATTCCCATTGGGATTACGAAGCACATGCAAAATTAAATTGATGACATTGTTGTACATCCAACAACACGGTCACCAGAATGGTTCATCTGATAACCCTCATAATTCTGACACACACGCAAATAGAAACCAATGAGGGCGAGGTTGTAAATGTGACCTAAATTCTCCAAAAGTAGAAACTTGTTCTCCGATGATGGTGCTTCCATAATAGGTGTCAAAATTGTGACGACCATGGATACATCAAATTTCATGACTAAAAAATCTTGACAACTCTTTTGCTCAGAATTCTGACTAATTGAGGTCAGAATGATGACTAACGACCATAAAAAATTGGAACCAAATGTATTAGTGTTAAAATCATAACATTATAAAAATTTATGGCAAGAGAGAACATAACAATAATAGGATGATATGAATTCCAGAGGCAACCATGAGCCATTTGGCATAGGTTGTGTAGTCCATAACTCAAATGGCCTTGAAGTTGCATCCCTGGACAAACCACTTGGCACCACCACTAATAATATGGCTGAAATGAATGCATTAGTAGATGGTCTTAAACTTTGTATTATATTGAATATCTAAAATCTTGATGTGGAAGGAGATTCTGCTAACACTATTAATTCTCTCATAACCCAATCAATCCCTAACTAGAAGCTAAAAGCAATTCTAGATTTGACATTATCCATAGCAAAAAAATTTACCTCTGTCACCTTCAACCACATATATAGAGAAGGGAATAAGAGAGCGGATGAACTGGCTATTCTTGGCACAGATGATACTACCATCAACCCTTTGGATATCTGATTCACCACTACAAGCACACCTTTAGGTTTAAGATTTATAACCTCATATCCCTTTATTTTACTTCCTCTATATTTTAAACTCATTTAGGTCAGATTTTCCTCCTAATTACCATATAGGTCTTTATTCCAAAGATAAGTAGTATAGTTTTCCTAGGTTGGTATAGTTTTCCTAGGTTAGTTTAGTTTCCCTTTCTCTCTTGATGTTTTGTATCAAGGTCAATTCTAAGTCCTTTATAATTATCTTGACCTTTTTATTCCACCCTTGCAACATTCTTCCTCCCTACCCAATATCTAACTCCTTACATGTATAAATTTATGATAGTCTCTAGTTTATGCGCTATCCCCCACACCAGCTATCTCAATTATGACTAAAAACTCACATGGCTCCTCGCATTTGCATTAACTTTGCTTGAGTCAGATATAAGAAAGATAGCTCTAGGTCCTTCTCGAGGTTTCTAGCCTCATTTATATTAAGCAGGCATAGGAGGAGCATCTTAGTCTATACTATGTTAAAGATTTGCATTCATTCATAAAAATTGGAAAATTCAAAACTCTTGACTCTAAAACTTCTTAATAGACATGTATCCTTATATATTGACTGGAAAATCTCATGATCGACCAAACAAATCTCCACAGAGCTATTTTATTCAATGATCATGAGCACAAATAATGCTTATCATAATGAAATCAATAATGCGATATGGTAACAAAAAGTGTGACAAACAAAATTAATGTATCAGTGGGTAGGATAGAGAGTAATACTTCATAGTATGAATTAAACCAGTGATCAAGGTTTGGGATCTACGAATAATATCTAAGGTGCAAGGCTTCTAAAGCTCAACCTTGACCTCAAAGAGCTAAGATAGCTAGTTATTCAATTAACTAAGATAGATCTCTTTTAGTTTCTTATGGCTAAAATTATTGGAAAGCTAAATGTGTGAACAAGTGTGGTCTTTATTATTTGTGGTCTTTATTATATACAATGTTTGCAAAAGCTTTGTTAGTTTATCTCATAAAATCTCACACTGTTAAACAAATTTATGTATTAAATACTTAGCATGGCTGATGAAGATAATCAGTCCCCTGGAGTGGTTAAAAGGTACTAAGATGATGCTATTTTAGCATTTAGAAGATACTCATATAAGGGCAGGAACCAAATACGGTTAGTTAAAATTACAAAAGTATTTCCAAATATACCTACTTACGTCAATTTATTAAGGATGTAAATTTATCTAATTGCCATTCCGAGATCTAGGCATGTATAAAATGCATTATAAAAAGACTCAACTCTATTTCACTAATCTAAATAAGAGCCGAAGCCTGGCCTGACCGAAATATTTCCTCATCCTTTAAACCAAACTAGTGTAAAAATATCCTTCGTAGAAAGGAGATGTTATGTTAATTTTTGTAGGTATCAAGACAAAGCTTGAGCTCATTTCCCAAATTTTATGCTCTAATACTTGGTAGTGACAGCTGGCGGTTTGTATGGTATTCTCTGATACAAGTAAGGCTAGGTTAACAGGCTACATATATTTTGATTACTTTACTTTCCTTTCTCTCATTATGTCAACTTACAAGGATCTTAATCAATGGTATAGATAAGTTTTGATAGGAATGGAATGGGAGACACTTTGAGGGAAAATCCTATACCCCAAGGAAGTATGCCCACACTCAAAGTCAAGATTGTTGAAGAAATTTCCTGATGTATTAAGAATGCATTGTACTCTATAGTTGTATAAATCTGGTAAATAAACCATACCATTGTAAACCAAACAAAGTTTTAATATAAGGAAAGATCCATAGATCTAACCTATGATGTACATAGGGGTATGCCCCTATCTAGTTTTTGTATTTGCACTTTTTCTGTCTAAGTGGACTACGATCCCAGGGCAAGACTGGGGGGTTTTCTTGACTCCATTCTTTCCCACCAGTGCCCAATGTTGAATGGAGGTGTAAAAAAAAGAGTTTAATACAATTTATCAAGGCTAAGGCCATTTATTGAGAAAAAATAAAATGAAAAAGATGCAAAAAATCCATACAGAGGGCTACTCCTAAAATGAAATTAAGTGAATGTGAATAACTGGTGCAGGAGCATCCTGGTGAAATATTGTTGGAAAGCCACAATGGAAACAATTATTGTTTTGTCATTGATGTCAAACCTTAACTGGTGAGACTATTGCTATCTGTTTGAGTACCATATCTATTAAATTGATGAAGGAGATTTAACAAGAAGACTAAGTGGAATGGTTGAGTTATGAGAAATCACAAGGGTACTAGATCAGTTGGCACATTGGAAAAATAATGAGTTGTTTATCTTTCAATGATAGTTTACTGAGAACAATTTGTGTCGAGCACCAGTATATGCCAAGCGAGGTCAGTGATGATTGAGCGCCAGTAAATTGCCGAGGAACACAGTGTTGGCCGAGTAGCAACATTTTAGTAATTGTTGAGATTTGAGATCTATGGCCGACATAAATGATTTTATTGGGATATGTAAAGTTAATTAAGGATAAGCACGATTGATCCACACTATGTAAATGTATGGGTAACCATAATTAATGCATGGATCAAAGATTTAATTAGTGAAATTGCATTGGAGAAGTAAATTAAATGTAAAGATGGAAAGATCAGTTGGATCTGGCCTAACCTAAGATCTACGATCTTGATTAAGCGACAAAAGATGTATCTGACCTAGATGAAGAGGTATAAGATAACCTCAAGAGGTTATTTGAGATGTATGAAGAGTATGCAAGAGGATTACATAGTTAGTTGACTGATTGGCATGATCTAGCAGAGAAGGCTAAACAGAGAAGCAGAGAACTGCAAGAGTGATTGCTTGATGGATTTCCAAGCAGATCTAAAGATTGAAATGAGAATGGATGCCACTCAGTGAATTAGCATTAGAGTTATATTGGATATGGATTTGGAAAGTAAGTTGTATGTATCAGATCACACCTGCTGATTACTTTCTAACCATTGTATCAGTCAAAATCCTTTAACCAGGTTGATCTAACAGTCATTGTATAAATCCTTTAGCAAGGTGACATTTAGGTGGAATGTTATAAGTCCTCTAACAAGGCCACTCTTGACAAGGTGATTAAATCCTTTAACCAGGTCACATTTAGCAGTGTATTTTGTAACCTTTAACAGGGTTGGCTCCTAACAGAGCTCACTTTAGAAGAGTGAAAAGTTGATAGCATGTTATTGGTGTTTTTTCCCATATTGGGTTTCCATGTTAAATTCTGGTGTCAACTTGTGTGAATGTTTATGTTGAGTTTTAATGTTATGTTTTTACAAGATGATTACATCTGAACAATAAACTGCACATATATGCTATTGTTTTATGCCGAGCAGATCTGATTTATTCAAATTGGTATAAAGTTTTAATGGGCACATCTAGACCAGATGATAACTGATTCACCCCCCCTCTTAGTTATTCTAAATTCATTCTAACAATTGGTATTAGAGCTTAGGTCTCTTGAAAATAGTTTGAAGGTACTTGGAGCAAAAGATCAAGATGTATAAGAAGGAGGTACCAAAGCTGAACAAAGATAACTTCCTTGCATGGAAAAGTTTGATGAAGTTGCATTTCGATGGTATTGGTGATTCAGCTAAGCACTATGTTGAAAATGCTTATGTAGCCCCAACTGCACCTGCCACAACTGCACAATTAAGAGAAAAGCAGGAACACAATCAAGCAATGTTGGAGATTGCATCATTGCTGAACTATCATGAGTTTGAAGACATAAAGGATTGCAAAACTACAAAGCAAATGTGGGATACCCTAGAAACCATCTACGGAGGAGATACAAATGTGTTGAGAGCCAAATCTGAAAGTTTGAGAGGTAAGTTTGATGAAATGAAAATGCAAGAAGGAGAAAATATAGTTCAATATTATGGTAGGATAAAGGAAGTGGTAAATTCTATCAGAGGAGCTAAGGGAACCATTGATGATAACACCATCATGAGAAAGGTATTAAGGACTCTTCTTCATGTATATTCTATTAGAGTCTCTGCAATTCAAGAGTTAAGATGTACTCCTAACAATAATTTGACTTTGGAAAGTCTGGTAGGCAGACTTACTGCATTTGAGATGTCAAATTTTGATAACCACACTCCACAAGCTATTGAATATGCATTCAGATCCCAGTTAGTCCTTAACAAATCAAAGAAAGGAAAGAAATGTGTGAACAGTGACATCGACACCACAGATGATGATCTGGAAGAACTTGAAGCACTCATGGAAAAAAGGCTATCAAGAGGAAAAGGAAAATTCAAAGGTAAACTTCCTATCATATGTTTTTCATGTAACAAAGTTGGTCATATTGCTGCTAGATGTCCTGATAAGAATGACAAAGATGAAGGAAGGGACAACAAGTACAAAG
>MU223376.1:376508-420695 GCA_018584345.1 Thuja plicata | reverse complement strand
TCAGACCATCCAGGTGGAACAACAACCCATCTGAAATATTCATGGCAATGAGGCCCATTGCCTCATCCATCCTATTTCTGTGCATAAGAGCCTCATAAGGCCTCTGAAGAACTGGCTAAGCTGCATCTAGGTAGGACCATAAACCTCGTGACATGAGGAGTTTGGTCATTTGCGGCTTCCATGTGTGGTAGTTATGAGGAGTCAGAACGACAATGGATGTGTCTGACATTGAGAGAATAAGATGAAAGAAGAAGGGTCTCTCTAAAATGAAAATGCAAAAAGAAATATGCTCCCCCCCACAATATCAAGCTAACTCCCATATACCACAAAATGAAGCAAAAAATACAAAGAGCCAGGGGAAAACCTGAGTTTTCAAAGCAGAACAGGAGCACAAAAGAAGGTGCATCTTTAACTGAAAAATATGGAAAGCAAATGGAAAAATCAAGAATCAAGACCGGCATCAACATGTCCAACTTGGAAACACCTTTTCGGCAATATTTCATTTTTCAAAAATGGACACCGTATGGTCAAGTTACAAGCAAAAGACTGACAGGTACCTTGAAAAGTGAGCTCGCTGGAAAAACACAGTCTCAAAAAATAATTTGACGGCCATATGGGCATCACGGGATGTCTGACCGGGCGAGGTGGGCGGTGGGCGGCGACGGTGGTGGAGGTGGCAGCCAGGTGGGGCGGCGGTGGCGGTAAGGTGAGGCTGCGGTGGCGGCCGAGCGGACGGGCGACGACAGCGGGTCCCGGTGGCTGCGCGGTGGCGGGAGGGTTGCGCACGGGCCAGGGGCAGCGCAACGGTGGTGACGCGCACCAGCAGTGCCAAATTTTAATTAAAAAAACATTTTTTTAAATTTTTTTTTTGGATTTTCGCCTTGATTTTTGTGTCGTACGACCCTAATAGGCCAAAAAATTTCTCCATAGGTCACTGTGACCAAATATATCAAAATCTATATGTATTTCGACTCTCCTGGGCCTTCTGAGTTTGATGGTGGACTCTATTTTGGCTCAAACAGCTCAAAAAATAGCGCCTCCTTAGAAATGACAAAAAAACCCAAGAGAGGCTGTGGCTGTCGTCTTTGAATTGCGGCTTGAAAAACCTTCAAACCAGACATGAGCAGTGTGGCTCTGATACCATGTATAAACTGATAAAAATAGCTTCGACTTCCAAGACTAGCCTGCATGCAAAATACCTATTACAAAGAATGAAGCCAAAGACAGAAAAAGCAGAAACCCTTATGTGCTCAAAAAGTGAGAGCTCAAAAATGTATTCGAAGAGTGTGCAAAAGCAAATACAAGCATTCAACCTTAAAGGTGAATGAAACCCTAAAAAAAGGAAAAGGCTAACATAAGAGAAAGCTTAAGTGAAAAATAGAGTACAACTAACTTAATAATTAATATCAACATGATATAATTAATAAGTGGGGAAAACTATGTACTCTAACATACCCAACACCCTATTTACCACCTCAATTTGGCCATCAATCTGAGGGTGGTAGGTTGAACCAAAAGATAGATTGGTACCCAATCTAGTCCATAATGTCCTCCAAAAATGGCTCATAAATTTCACATCCCTATCTGACACTATGCTCAAAGGAAGACCATGAATCCTCACAATCTCCTTAAAGAACAAATAGGCTATGTGGCTAGCATCATTATTAGTCTTACATGGAATGAAATGCCCCATTTTACTAAATCTATCAACAACTACATAGATTCTATCATACCCCTATTTGGTTTTGGGTAGGCCTACAATAAAATCCATACTCACACATTCCCATGGCCGGTTAGGGACTGGTAAAGGCTGATACAATCATGCATTACTCAATCCTCCTTTTGCCTTCATGTAAACAACATACTACTCCACATATTTGGTGACATCTTTTACCAACTTTGGCCAATGGTAGAACCTTTGAAAAATCTCTAAGGTCTTGTTCATACCAAAATGGCCACTTAGAGATCCATTATGTTTCTCCTATATTATGTTTCTTCTGTATGAGATTAATCCTCATAGAACCTCTTGGCACACATAATTGGTTACCCCTGAATAACAGTCCATTTTATAAAGTAAACTCTGAGAAATTGCTATGAAAATGGTTTTGAAATTCAACACATACCTTATATGCTTCCCCAAAGTCCTCATCTTCC
Organism: Thuja plicata; assembly: GCA_018584345.1. NCBI lineage: Eukaryota > Viridiplantae > Streptophyta > Pinopsida > Cupressales > Cupressaceae > Thuja > Thuja plicata. The sequence continues at coordinate 418,541 of MU223376.1, read as the reverse complement.
TTGTATAAGTCTATGAAACTATCAATGCTAATACTATTGAGTTGGACTTCTTGGACTGTAAGTAACCTCCGACTTAAGGCACCTGCAACCTTATTGAGCTATCCCTTCTTATGATTTATAGTAAAGGTAAATGCTTGTAAATACTCCATCCATTTCAAGTGTATATTTCTTAGTTTCTCCTGAGTATTTATGTAGCTAAGAGCTTGATTGTTAGTAAATACCACCAACTCTTTAGGCAATAGATAATGCCTCCATTTTCTAAGGGACTGAATTAAAGCATAGAGTTCCAAATCATATGAATAACATCTCTTCTTTGCCTCATTCAATTTATCACTAAAGAAGGCAATTGTCCTACCTTCTTGACTCAATACACCTCCTACTGCCATCCCACTTGCATCACACTCAATGGTGAACAATTTCTCAAAGCTTGGTAATTGTAGGATAGGTTGAGTAGCCACTTGTTTCTTCAATAACTCAAAGGATTTCTCTACTTCTAAGGTCCACCTAAACTTAGTTTTGACCCCACCCTTAATAGTATCCATCAATGGTGCACATATCCCATTGAAATTCCTAATAAACTTCCTATAAAACTGTGCAAGGCCATGAAAAATCCATACCTCTGTGGTTGTGGTAGGTGGAGGCCAATTTAGGATAGCAACAACCTTGTCTTGGTCCATCTTCAAAGACCCTTTAGACACTAAAAAACCCAAATACACTACTTCTTGTTTAAAGGACTCACACTTTTCAAGGTTGATAGTCAATTTCTCTTCATGCAACCTCTTTAATACTGCCTCTACATGTATGATATGCTCCTCTCTTGTCTTGCTAAATATCAGTATATCATCAAGATATACCACCATAAACTTCCCTATGAAGTCCTTGAGCACCTCATTCATGAGCCTCATGAATGTGCTCAGAGCATTAGAGAGGCCAAATGGTATGACCAACCATTCATATAACCCATATGTCGTCTTGAATGCCATTTTCCATTCATCACCTTCCTTCACCCTAATTTGGTGATACCCACTCTTCAAGTCCAACTTGGTAAAGTACATTTCCCCTCCAAGGAAATCCATGAGATCCTCTATCCTAGGTATAGGGAACCTATACCTTATTGTGATCCTATTTATAGCCCCTGAGTCTGTGCATAGTCTGCATTTTCCTCCCTTCTTGGATGCCAACACAACTGAGACTGTACAAGGGCTAGTACTCTTCTTGATCAAGCCTTGATCCAATAGTTCCTGCACTTGTCTAGCTACCTCCAAATTCTAATTAGGAGTAAGCTTGTATTCTGCCTTATTGGGCAGAGATGCCCCTGGCACAAAGTCTATTTGATGACTTATTATCCTCTTAGGTGGTAGGGTTGTAGGAGTGCCATCACTCACTATGTCCTTGTACTTCACAAGAAGTTCTTGTACCTCTGGTGGTAATGGCTCCTTCAATGTTTTTTCATCCTCCTTGGGTCTTAGAACAATGGCATACCCCTCACTCTCATCACCCTTGATATCTTTCAAAATCTGCTTCCCACTACACAACATCACATTAGGAGTCTTTTATTGTGGTTCTTCATCTTCTATCAAAGACTAAATCTTGAAAGTATTTCCTCCTTTCTTGAAGGTGATGGAATTCTCCTTGCTATCATATATTTCCCCATTATCAAAATACCAAGGCCTTCCTAATAGAAAATGGCAAGCATCCATTGGTAGGATGTCACAAAGTAGTCTATCCTTGTACCCTACAATTGAAAACTCAACCCGTGTTTTCTCATTGACCAATACACTTTGGCATTTATTGAGCCATGTCACTTTATAGGGATTAACATGGGGTATCTTGGCTAGCTTGAGTTTCACTACTGCCTCCTCTGAGATGATATTATCTTTGGATCCAGAGTCCACAATCACTTTACAAACCTTACCAAGAATTTTGCATCTTATTCTAAACAAGGCCCTCCTATGTTTGGGCTCATCCTTGATTTGTTGTCTTATTAGTACTCTCCTGAACATCAAGTTCTCTCCCATCTCTAAATCTAGATGGTCAATCTCAAGTGCTTTGACACTTGAAGTGTCCTCATGAGCATATGCTACCCCTTTGTCACTGTTTGTTGTAGAAGGCTTGTCAGGACATCTATAGGCTGGATGGCCTAATTAACCACAATAAAAACACTTCCTGGTTGCAAAGTAAGAACTACTCCTACCTCCTCTTCCTCTGTTAGGACCACCATTATTACCCCTACCTCTATTATAGCCTCCTGTTGAACTACTTTCAGTCTGCTTCTCTGTCAACTTGTTCTCCCCTTGTGAACTTTGCTCACTACCTCTGCCATGGTAGCCTCCTCTTTGACCCCTTTGGTCTCTTCCTCTATCGCTATTATTCTTGAAAATAGAGTCACCCTTCTTTTTCTTCTCCTCCACTCTTATGGCCAACTGATGACACTTTTGTATTGTAGTTGGTGTCCATAGGCTAATCTCCTCTTGGATGTTCCACTTCAATCCACCCAAGTATCTAGCCACTTTGATTGACTCCTCTTCTTGAAATTTAGACCTTAGACAAAATATTTGGAATTCCTCAGTGTATGAGGCCACATCTAGGTCTTTTTCTTTCAAGTTTTGTCTCTTTCCATGGAGTTGGATTTCATAATCCTTTGGGAGATAATTCTCCTTCAACTTGGTCACCATTGCATTCGAATTTGCTATTGGTTGCTTCCCCATTCTTACCCTCTCATCCTAAAGGTATTTCCACCAAGTCAAGGCCGACCCTCTAAGTTTAGACTTGGCCACCTTAAGCTTTTGGGATTCAGTCACACCCTCACACTTGAAATGGTTCTCCATTCCCTCTATCCAATCCATTACTGCTTCAATATACATCTTGCCACTAAACAAAGGGATTAATTCTAATACTTTTCCACCTAATTCTTTGAGTGGCCTTCAAGAATGGATCTTCATTGAAGATATGGCTACGTTATGGAATGATGTCTTCATCAGAAAAATTGTTGCCCCTATCACTGCTTTCCACCCCTTCTCTACCCCTAGCTGTTTCATTAGCAACTTCCTCTAGCCTCAACTTCATACCTTCTAAGGCTGCTTCAAGGAGTCAGTTCCTCTCCTTTTTCTCATCAACTTCCTTAGCTAATTTTTCATTTGTCACCATATTTTACTCTCCTACTGATTCCCTAGTAGCTACTAACATGCAGTAACTTCCCAAGTTTCTCAACTTTCTCTGATACCACTCTGATGTAACACTAGTCCATCTTCACCCTAGCTTCCTCTAGGGGATCCTAGGCCAATATATTGACCTACTAGGGTTCTTCAATTAATCCTATCCTCCTTAGGATTCTCCTCACAAGATCCTAATCCCTTCAACTAGAAAACACCAATAATGTAGAATCAAAACTCACCATGCTCCTTCCTAGGCTTCAATGGGCCTTTCTTGCTTCATATGCACAAACTGATACAAATGGATCCCAAACTCTTCCATGTGGAAAGGTAGTCTTCAAGATTTATTATTGGAATAATTCCAATGTCCACAACTAGCTTTGGGAATGAAACCCTCAATGAGTTCCAAATTCCAAGTTAATTTCACCCAAAAGAGGGCTGCTAGCATTAGGCCTAGTTAGGCTCCTTTTCTGCAATAACTTGTAAAAAATATTAACAAGTCAAAAAAATAACACCATATCCTGATACCCTTTTTCAAGAACCTAAGGATTTTCTAGGTCTTGGCTTCCAGAGGTGTCTGTACAATACCTCCTACAAACATGCCTAAAATTTAGGGTTATAGGTCTTTTTCACGGTCTGCACAAGAAATTGATTTTCTTGGATTAAAAAAAAACTCACCCAAAATTATCCTCCAAGTTAGGGTTCCTTCACTCAACATAATACCTTCCCACAATGCTTGATTGAAGCAACGAATGCTTTCAATCCCTCCAAAATGCTCTGCAACTGCTGGTAATCCCTAGCCATGCATCTGTGGCTCACCTAGGGCATCACCTTATAAATAGCTGCCATACTTTCTTGGGCTACTCCTTCATTGTAAATAATTTACATGGAGTCACCTTCCATAATCCAAGAGCTAGTGCAAGAGCCACGGTGGAAAATGGATCTATGACCCCATTTGCATACAGTGCTCAATTCAAACCAGTGACAAGACAGAAACTAAAAGATTTTACCAAAGCAACTAAAACTATTCAAATTAAAAAAATACCACCTAAAAAAGTATTAGAACAATCTACATTACCAAAAACAATGCTTACTTTAGTCGATTCAATCCATTACAATATCAGATCCTTACAAAACATAAAAACTGTAACTGTTCTTCAATTACACAGTCCGTACACACTCTGACATAAACTTGCCAACCGTTGCAAATGATTGAGGACAACCTCTTATAGTTGACCAAGGCACTAAAACACCAGTTTCAGACAGTTAAGGAACTAATTCCTTATAATTTGCATTCTTGCAACAAATGTTTTCAATGTTGTCAATGACAACATTGACAACTTTTGCAACTTTTTGGATTTGCTATCCAAACTTGGTCAAAAGGTGTCCAATCTTTCCCAAATCACTAATTATGATGTTTAAACATGAAATAGGACCCTCAGTCCCTTGATTTGCTACATTTGGCACTAAAATCATAAAACACACTAATAGACCTAGATTGGACTCATAGGTCACTAAGGACCTAATTAGGCTTCCTCACACTTTACACCCTACACACTAGGAACTACACGTTCCTTTATTAACCTAGTGGTCAGGCTAGAAACACTATAAGCCAAAACATCAAAAGAAGCCCTAGTTACATTGTAGACTTAGCCTACCTAGGTGCTCCTGCACCAATAACTTTTGTTGAAGAAGAATCTACTGGACTCCCTAACGAACCTGGAGATGGAGAAGCCTTGATGATAAGGAGAGCCCTATATCACAATGAGTTGGACCAGGAACCATTACATAAAAAGAATTTGTTTTAGACTAGATGTAAACTTGAGGGTAAATGTTGCAAAGTTATAATTGATAGTGGTAGTTTAGATAACCTAGTCTCGGAGGAGATGGTGAACATGCTAAAGTTTCATAGATTGAAGCACCATAAGCCCTATCAGATAGCATGGATTCAGGATGACCACGAAGTGTTAATAAGTGAACAATTTTTGGTAAAATTAAAGATTGGATAATATTGTTATGAAGTTTTGTGTGATATTATGCCTATGGATGTATGCCATATCTTGTTGGGTAGACCTTGGCAGTATGATAGACAAGCAACACATGATGGGAGAATGAGTATATACACTATTGTATAAAGTGGAATGAGATAAACCTTGTTACCTTTGGAAGAACCCCTTAGGAGTGAAGTTTGTGCAAGTGCTAGAATCTACTTGGTTGATGGAAGGAAATTCTCGGATGGGACGAGACATGAGAACATGTATTTTTCCCTAATTTATAAAAAGACTGAAGATCTAAAACTTGAAGAAGAACCATCAAAGGAGGTAGAGAAATTGCTGACAGAATATGAGGACATAATTTCATATAATGTACTAGATGGATTACTACTTCTAGAGCTATAAACAAGACCACAATAAAGTATTGATTTCCCTTTCCTAGAATGGATAACATAATGGATTGTTTGAGTGGAGCCAACTATTTCACAAATATGGAATTGAAGAGTGGACATCATCAGATCAAGATCAAAGAAGGAGATGAGTGGAAGACTAAATTCAAGACAAATGAAGGACTATAAGAGTGGTTGGTAATGCCTTTTGGATTGATTAACACACCAAGTACTTTCATGAGATTGATGAATGAGGTATTAAAGAAATTCTTGGGTAATTTTTTTTATTGTGTATTTGGATTACATTCTGATTTTCAATAGAACAAAAGAGGAACATTTGTTGAATTTGGAACAAGTCTTGTAGAGGTTGAGAGAGGATAAGTTGTTGATCAATATCAAGAATTATAGTTTCATAAAGGAAGAGTTGGTACACTCGGGATTTGTGATATCTATGGATGTATTGAAGATGGATCCTAAGAAAGTTAGAGAAATTGTTGAAATGCCTATATAAGAAAACATTGGAGAGGTTAGATCATCTCATGGATTGGCTAATTTCTATTGAAATTTCATTAGAGATTTCAGTTCATTTTATAGTCCTATGATTGAGACAATGAGAGGAGACCAAAAATATTTTAGATGGACATCTGGAGAAAACAAGATTTCTTAGTTGTTCAAACAAAAGGTGACCGAATAACCTATTTTATCCCTACTTGTTTTCAATAAAGTATTTTAAGTTGGCTGTGATGTAAGTGAGAATGCAATTAGAGCAGTATTGAGTCAATAAAGAAGAACTGAATCTTATTTCAGTGGGAAGTTGAATGATGCAAGGAAAAGGTATTCAATGTATGATAAGGAATTCCATGCCATAATTTAATCCTTTTAAAAGTGGAGACATTACTTTTTGCCTAAGGAGTTTGTGTTGTATACAAATCATCAAGATTTGTAGTATTTGAATAGTCAATGTAAGTTGAATTGGAGACACATGAGATGGGTAGAGTTCTTGCAGAGTTATACCTTTGTTTGTAAGCATAGGAGTGGGGAGTCAAATAAGGTTTTTGAAGCTTTGAGTAGGGGAAGAAATTTGTTGACGGAGATGAGAGTTGAAGTGTTTGGATTGGATGAATTGAAGACTTTGTATGAGGAATACCCTAATTTTACCGAACCTTGGAAATATTGCAAATAAAATGTTATTTTGGATAGAAGTAAGTGGCTAGATTATTTCCTTTGTGATGAGATGTTATTCAGAGGAACTCATTTGTGCATACCTCAAAGTTCTATGAGAGAGAATTTGATAAAATAAAGCATAGTGGAGGCTTAGCATGACACTTTGGAATTGATAAGATAATGTCTTTGGTAAGTGATAACTACTTTTGGCCTCAAATTCATAAGGATGTTAGGAGATTTGTTTAGAGTTGTATAATTTGTCAACTTGCAAAAGGAAGTAGTTAGAATGTGGGATTGTATAAACCTTTGACAATACCAGAGAAACCTTGGGAGGATATAAGCATGGAATTCATATTGGGATTTCCTAAGACACAAAGAGGGCATGATTATATATTTATGATTGTGGAGAGATTTTCTAAAATGACACACTTCATACCTTGTAAAAAGATAACAGATACAATACATGTAGCGGGTCTATTTTTCAAAGAGGTTGTCAGATTGCATGGATTACCTAGAACCATTATTCCAGACATAGATACTAAGTTTGTTGGTTACTTTTGGAGGACACTTTGGAATAAGGTGAAGAAATATTTGAAGTTCAATTCTACTTTTCACCCACAGACAAATAGACAAATATAGGTAGTGAACCAAAGTTCGGGAAACTCTTTGAGATGTTTGGTTGGATGAAAGACTGGAAGTGGGGATTTAATACTTGCTCAAGAAGAGTTTTCATACAACAGTTCAGTTAACCAAAGCATAGGGAAAACAAAATTTGAGATTGTTATAGGCATGTAACCTAAAGGTATATCAGAATTAAGGGATAACAATCATGATGGTAAAAGGAGCACAGAAGCAGAGGAATTTGCAGAACACATGAAGTGATTGCATAATCAGGTGAAGCGACACTTGCAAGATATGGACCATAAATACAAGGAAAAATTAGATGAGAAGAGGAGGCATAATTAATTTCAAGTTGGAGATGAGGTTATGGTTTATTTGAGAAAAGACAGATTTCTACTTGGCACATACAATAAATTGAAGATGAGGAAGTTTGGACCTTGTAAGATCTTGAGGAGATTTGATTCAAGAAATGCATATGAAATTGAGTTACCATACATTTTGGATATGTCACCTATATTCAACATTACAGACCTATACCAATACCATGACATAGAATCTAGTAATATCAATATATCAGATTTGGAGTAGTAGTTTCCTCATAAGCAATTGGATGAGATTGAAGAAATTTTGGATAGCAGAGTTGGAAGAAGCACACATGGCAGATAATACACATAATATCTTGTGAAGTGGAAAGGAAAACCAATGGAATAATCCTCATGGATTTCTCAAGCTAAGGTAGACCATCTGGGTTTTCCTCCATCCCCATAAAATTTTAAGGCTCACTTTCAATCAACCCTAAGTTTCTAATGCAAGATCATCCTTGGCTTCTTGGCAATCTTGCATCAACCAAAATCAATTTTTTTTAGTTCGTTCATATTTTGTTTAGTTATGTGTTTGGATTGACATCCTTCTGTGTTGGCTCATTTTCTATCATGGACCTTGTGGGACATTACTCGGTTCCTGTTTGATCTCCCCTTGGGTCAACACCTCGACTCATTTCTTCTCGATGGAGATATTTATGATTTTTGGTCCTAACCTTTTTTTTCTTCATTTTCTTGGCTAGTTGGAGTTTCCAGATCTTACGAACCTTTCTTTTGGTTTGCGAAGCCCTCTTGGCTCATCCTTCAATGTTCCTGGGCTCTTGTTTGACCTCCTTTTTGATGTGTGCTTCATTCTACTCTTTGGTGGAGGAATTCTTCATGGTTTAGGTCCTGACCTATTTTGCACATTACATTTCCTACCTTAGATATTGTGACCCTTCCTTGGCTGACTTGGTTGTATCAAAAACATCTATATATTGTTGTAATCATCCCTTTAGTTGACAAATCTCAGTATTGATAATTCAATAGACCCACATAAAGGATATAATATGGATTTCTAAACTGTAATCAGGCCTGTATGCCTATTATATAAGCCTGCATGTTGCTGGCCAATTGTAATTGAATTTATTATAATACAAACGTATGATCTTTCCTTCTCTCTACTCCTTATTTTTTTTTGGTGTGTAACTCTTGTTGCACAATTCATACAGTCTTCTCTGAGGACCCTCCAATCGTGGCTGCACCAATAACGAATGATAAGGGGAATAATAAATTGGGCAAGATTTGAGGCAAATATCCACATTGAAATCACTAAGTGGGCAAGAGAAACACTAAGGGCCTTGATGAGAATGGAACCAATAACCCAAAAAATAAATTAGAACATTGAAAACACAAAAAAAATGAAAGAAAAACAAGCATTGAAAAGCATACTTGTGGTGGAAGAGTGAAAAATAAAATGGACCACATATATTCATTGTTGTCTTCATTGTGTGATAAAAGAATTCTCAAGTGAAAATCCATTAGAATTGGAAGTATCTATCCTGAATGGGCTTAAAATATGTCACATTTCAAACCATAAATCTGTTACTCCATACTAGTTTGAAGGTTGTCATTAGTATTCAAATTGCCTAGTCGGTAATCGAGTCAAAGATAGTCTAGTCATTAATGATCACTGAGTGCAGAGTTAACCGAGTATAGTGAACACCGAGAAACATACACCAAGAAACATACACTGAGAACTATACATAGAGTAGCATACACCAAGCACCAAGAGACAATATTCACTAAGTGAACCATAAATTACATAAAAGTTGGTAATGGTACATTATTCTAGGTAACAACTTTTTTCTGAGCTAGATAAATGATTACCAACCTTGAGGAGGACATTAATTGTAGATGTAATCATTAATTGGTTATGTTTCATATGTATAGATGATCAAGGTAAATTTTGTAAACCATTGATCTTATGCTTTCTAAGATATTTTAAAACCCTAATTAGGTCAAACAATTTCATATATTAATGTCAAGATATTATTTTAGAAATGAAATGATCGAAGTATGATCAAGTAGCTTCCGCACTAAGGAAATATGAAGGGGAGACAAGGGTTTTAGCACAAGGATTACATTGAAACATTCAGTTTATTCAGAACATACACAAGGCTACCATACAATACATAAGGTATTATCAATCATAACAAGGTGATAAACTTATTGCACTTAAAGGATCTGATATCAGCAATATTGAGATTGTATTATTTAGGTCACAATTTCTTGTTACTCTCTAACAATTGTAACATATTCAAAATCTCCTAACAGAGTAGAATTAACCATCTTTGTTTAAATATCCTAACTGAGTCCACACATACATTGTGTTGCAAAATACTTTCACAAGGTAGATCTAAAAAATCTCATTGTTACTCCTAACAGGGTAAGATCACCAGAAGTGATCAATCTTTGTAAGCTCTAACATGCTACTTTATTACTGCAGTAGTGAAGCTTTGTGGGTTCCATCCCCACCATAGTTTTTACCTTCTAACAAGGGTTTATGAGATACCAAAATAGATGTGTTATGTGTATTTGAGTTTCATGAATGTTTTATTGTTTTGATTACATGCATTTACATTTCTACAATGGTATTTCATGTATGGTGAAAGCAAGCTACTCATTCAGTTAAAATAGTTTATGTTTACAAGGTTTTGTTTTGAAAAGTTTGAAGGGTACTGATTCACCCCTCCCCTCTCAATACACACCTTTCTATCATTCTAACAATTGGTATCATAGCTAGTTCTCATATTTAGGAAGTTTAATCACTAAAGAGAAAAGATCTTATAATGGAAAGGTATACGCTTGAAAAAACTATTGAGAATCAGAAATTGTAGTTGTGAATCTACATTGAACAATACAAAGAAGCCAAAGAGAAAATGAAAGAGTTAATAGTTAAGGGAAAAGATATGGTATCTCATTGTAATGAAACTGATTATCATAAAGAAGAGATACATGACCTATTGGGTACATCTGGATCTGAATCTGGTAGCATATCTGATGCATCTGAAGGAATCATATCAAAGCTATCTAAAAACAATCAACAACTTACTGAACAAGTGAAAGCACTGCAGATCGGTCAACATACACAAATGGTTAGAATGGTTGAAATCATAAACAATGCAAAGAAAGCTGAACAAGAAATAAATATGGTTGTTGATGACAAAAGACAAATGATTGAAAAGCTACAAGAGAAGGAATCTAGAATACTAAGACTTACTAAACATCACTTTGAGATCACCAATCAGATGGTTGCTATGAGTCACAAGGCCAATCGAGTGAACATTGAACTTGCTATAAAATTGGAAGATATTGGTGAACTAAGAGAAGAAAATAAAAAATTGAGAATTGAAGTGAAGATTCAAAAACAACATAATGAGATGATTAAGAGAGCTGAAGTTAGCACTAAAAGGATGGATGAATTTCTGAACAGTCAAAGGAGACTTGACAACAATACCAGTTTAGGATATAGCGAGCATGGCTAATCATCAAATCAAGTTGAATAGAGGAATTTATGTGCAAATCCAAAGCCAAACAATCCCTCATGTTATCATTGTGGAAAAGAAGGCCACACATCAAATGTTTGCAAAAGCAAAGCAAAAGGTATTCCTAAATCCACTTCTAAATTCAATGGTAATTCTTATAATTGTAACAAGCATGGAAATCAAGCACATGAATGTAGATCTAAGCTTAATAAGCCACAGAAGAAACCCTACATGAAAAAGTATTGTCATACTTGAAACATGCATGGTCATCACAAGAATACATGACTAATATGAAGCAAATCTGGAAACCTAAAGGATAGGAAAATGCATATCAACCGAGAAGACAAGGTAATGATATATTTGGGATTATAAAACTTGGGTAAATTGCACAACATGTGGTAGGTATGGAAATATTGCAGCTAACTGTATGAGAAAGTGGAGAGGAAAATTGAGAAAGTGGAAAAATTCTAGAATGACATGTTTGCACTGTCATAAGGTCGGTCACTTAAGTAGAGATTGCAGAGACCGAGTAACAAAAACAAGTAGTTTTGGAAATGGAAACACAATTGAAGAAATCACGAGGATAATGAATCAAATGTGGAGGAAAGCATCCAATGAAAATGGTGGAACAAGCACAACAATCGGTGACACCTCATCCAATGGATCAGGTGAATCCACCACATCCACCTAAGCAATGCAAGTAAGTATGGAACTACAGTTTGCAAAGTTATATCTTACATCAGTTCCCTATATTCATTGAGTGAATACCAAATTAGCATGAATTAAGATGCACTATGGTATTATATTTTTGTTAACGTGAAACTAGTTTAGTTGGTTAATCTGTACCAAGCAAGAGATTCCAGTCAGTGAACATGTGTGAGACAACCGAGTTGATTAAGTCAACCAAACATTTGTAGTACTCACCGAGCTAAAGTATCTTTAGTTTTAATCGAGTGATTTGTTTTTCAAATGAGTGGTTGGTGACAAGCATTTATTGTGTTGATTAAAGTATTTTGCTATAAATTTATGAGAAGTGAACTCATTTGTTCACACAATGATCAAAGAGTGAAGCAGAGCGCTCAAGAGTGAAATTACAACATAGCATTTCAAGCATTTCACAAAGTTTCAAGCACATTTTGAGTAGTTGTTGAGTATATCAAGTGAGAATTTTCACTTACCAAGCTATCTGTAACATTCATTGGAAGCCCTAAATTTGAAAAAATGATGACGTCTTCATCTTGAATAGTGAGAGGAAAGAGCGAGAAAAGAAAAAAGGTAATTCTTATTAAGAATTCAACATGCACATAACCCAACTACAAATTTCATCCAGAGGTTGTTGCACAACTTGACAACAAAGGCACGTTCTTTGTGATATCACCTAGGGTTTTACTGGTTCAAGATGTGAGAGCCTATATACATTGCAAAATCAATGAAATAGGTGATTTTGATCTCATTTCAATATATCAGGAGCTTAGCACTAATGGGAAACTAAAGGACGATCACAAGCATCTAGAGGTGAAAGGTTAACCAATGCCCTACTTTTCCTGAAAGAGTTTAAAACATAATGAATTCACATTGTACTGAGATGAGTAAATGATGGTAAGTTATGGCTAGATGAACCTATGAAGATCACAAAGGATGTGACACATGTAGTCACAGGGTATCCAAAAAATGATAAAGCAAAATCCCTAAGACACCATGCCAAAACTGATATTGAAAAGCTAACAGGAGCCAAGTGGGACTGTAGAGGTCTGAGAATCAATACTATAAGTGATGCTAAATAGGTTTGGAGCCTATGTTATTGCATACAAGATATTTCAATCTAGTAGACCCAACATCATCACATGTGGTGCAGTTGACATTGCGTATAAAATTGTAAAGAAGGGTTTGCAACTCGACCTAGCCAATTTATTGTTGAGGCAATTTGAAGAAAACATGAGAACAATCAGGTCAGCACGTTCAAACACATGCAAGTTTGGTTCTTTACTAATATGCACATTTTTTTATTTGCAAAATTTCTTTCCCTTCACTAGTAATGTCACTTGGGATATCAACCGACCAATCACTGTGCAAGTTGGTGAATTCATTAAAAATCTAGGAGCAAACTTTGTACCTGTTATGGATGATTATTTCAAGAAGTTCAAAGAGAGAATGGAGAAAAGAAAAAGGATACCAACCCAGTTAGTAGAGAAATATAAAGAAGATATATGTTTTGTGGTATACACATAAACCACACTTATCAAAGTAGTAGAGCCAAGAACAATATGGCTACCCCCAATAGACTATGAAATTGATATAGATTTAGCTTCAAAAGCAATAGAGGCACTACTTAATGAGCCTATAGACAAATATGCCATGAGATTTGGCACTTATGATGAAGCTAAAACAAGGATAAAGATTGGACTTCAAGTAGAGAAGATGGGAATAAAGAAGACCAAAATAGTAAAGACTTTGTAAATAAAATTTGCTATAACTGATGATGAACTTGAAAAATTAGTAGATGATACGAGGAGCAGACTCCAGTTGGTGAAGGAGAAGATCAAGATGCCGAGGCCACAAAATATGATGAGATAAAAGAAGGGTCACCTAAGGATAAGAAGGGAAAACACACAATGACAAAGATTTCAACTAGTCAAGGACAAGATCGGTGACAACAAATTTTCCACCTTTGAAGAAAGGAGTTGCTAAAATCACTAGAGCCTCACCGAATTATACTTATCAAAAGAGGAATCCGAAGGCCACCACCGGGACCCCAACACCTAGACAAAGGAAAAGGTATGTAAGAGGAAAAAATAACATTGATGAATCTGGTGAAGAAAATACTGATCAATTCAAAGTTGTAAAGAATAAGATCCCACAAACTATTGATGATGTATCTAAAGCAATAAAGTCAACTGGAAGGTTGAGTCATCCAAAGCCACACAAATATGCAAGCCTAAGCACCAAGGATTAGGACAAGTTGGAAGAAGCAATCATAAGCATGATGATAACCTATAGAAGAGTACCTGTAGAATTAGCTACATACATACCTCAAGAACTTTATGATAGAATATTAGCAAGATGGACATATGCACTGATAAAAGAGAAACAAATGAGAGAGGCATCTCTCACTATACTTAAGGTTGAATACATTGTTGCTAAGATTGATGAAGCCATGAAGACATATGCAAAGAATTTTTTAAAGCAATCCAGATAATTCAAAATTATTCAAGAAAAGTTAAAAGAATTTTATGAAGAAAGCAATATGATATGGACTAATCTCCTAAGTCCTAGCGAGTAGAATGAGGCTATATCATCCAAAGTTGACACTGAGGTAAATAAAAAGAGTCCCAAGCCTATCAATGTTAAAGACACAGAGAAACCTAAGGACACACACACAATAGACCTTACTACTGATGCTGCAAATGTCATGGACAAAATTCCTGAATTGTTAACTAATCTTGGACATGAAGAAATCATAATAGATGATATAACTGAAGGTGACCTAAATGATAAAGCAAAGGAAGATGAAGTAATAACTGGTGCTATCGAGAAGCTCAAAGAAAAATAATCAACTGAGGTAGCCCGAGCTATGATACTAGGTAATCTACCTATACTGGCCCAAGAAATTGATATTAAAAATGCAACACAACAAACAAAAAAGACACCTGAGAAGGTCATAGATACACAAGAAGACAAGGGTGATGAAACTGGTAAGGAGACCGAGCACAGTGGAGCTACTACACAAGGTGATGCACCAAAAGAAACCACTGATATGGCAGAAAAGGGTGCAGGTAATATAGAGATAATGGTAGACATTTCTACCACTCACACCAGGTCACTAACCAAGCCACACACACAAGTCATCACACTGACCGAGCCACCAAATCCAAATATCGAGCACAAGTCTCAACTCTTACTAACACAATCTCCTACCTCCAGTGTACATGAAAAGAAGAAGAAAAAGAAGAGAGGGAGCAAGGGTATAGTCACAATTGATGAAATCATAGACATCCTTGAATGTGACCCGAGGACACTTGATCCTAAATCCCTAAGAAAATATGGAGAGATTTGTACCCAAAAAGTTGCTCAAGAAAAGCTGAGGTTAGAACAAAAGAATGCACAGGTGCTAGAAGCAACCAAGGAGATATTGATGAAGGTTGTTATTGATGTGAACATAGATTAATCCACCCCAATAATTGATCAACTTGCACCACTCATCAAGGCAATAAATGGTCCCAATATTGATGCCGAGCAGATGATAGAAGAATGAGCCGAGCAGAAGATTCAGTACAAGCTTACTGAAAAGATCAGCTAAGAAGTGGCAATGAACAAGGTAAAAATTTCTAAGATTGTAACAACACTAGAAAGTATTATTTCTCATGTACTTAGAATTCTTCATAAATTGTGCACTCTAGATCACTTCACTACCAATCTTAGTGAAAAGATAAAAAAATTAGATAATGATCTAAAGAATAGTGCTAGTCATCTCACAACCGAGCAACATGAATTTCAAATGCATGAATCTAAAGTTATACACACCCAGTGGTTGAGAATTGAATTGAAGAAGGATGACAACAGGGTAAGAGAACAGGTAACCAAGCTTCAGGCCGTGTTACTACTGCATTCAACATTGATGCAGAAGCATGTGATAGAGGCAAAATCTTTGATTGCCACCCCCAAGATATCAGTCACAAAGAATATATATGATCTTTGCATGCTCAACTGAACTTGGAGAAGTTGATCCTTGAGCATTTAAAGGAGGAATGGGAGAAACTCATGGAAAATCTCCAGAAGGCCCATCCCAACATTTTTGACAAGTTGTAAGCTATTTCCTTTTGTCATTAATTTCAAAAAAAGGGGAATATATATATATATATATGTATGTATATATATATATATATCTCTAGAGCATGTACAAAGGGGGAGTAACTATGTATGAGTTACTAGGTGTACATATAAAGTTTTTGATACTAATACCAAAGGGGGAGAATGTTACTCCATACTAGTTTGAAGGTTGTCATTAGTATTCAAATTTCCTAGTTAGTAACCGAGTCAAAGACAGTATAGTCAGTAATGATCACCGAGCGTAGAGTTAACCGAGTACAATGAACACCGAGCAACATACACCGAGAAACATACACCGAGCACCAAGAGACAATATTCACCGAGTGAACCAGTAATTACATAAAATTTTGTAATGACACATTATTCTAGGTAACAAATTTTTTTCGAGTTGGATAACTGATTACCAAGATTGAGGAGGACATTAATTGTGAATGTAATAATTAATTGGTTATGTTTCATATGTATAGATGATCAAGGTAAATTTTGTAAACCATTGATCTTAGGTTTTCTAAGATATTATAAAACCCTAATTAGGTGAAATAATTTCATACATGAATGCCAAGATGTTATTTTAGAAATAGAATGATCGAAGTATGATCAAGTAGTTGTCGCACTAAGGACATCTGAAGGGGAGACAAGGGTTTAGCACAAGGATTACATTGAAGCATTTATTTTATTCAGAATAGACACAAGGCTACCGTATAGTACAGAAGGTATTATCAATCACAAAAAGGTGATAAAATTATTGCACTTAAAGGATATGATATCAGCAATATTGAGATTGTATTATTCAGGTCACAGTTTCTTGTTACTCTCTAACAATTGTAAAATCTCCTAACAGAGTAGACTTAACCATCTTTGTTTAAAGATCCTAACCAAGTGCACACATACATTGTGTTGCAAAATCCTTTCACAAGGTAGATCTAAAAAATATCATTGTTACTCCTAACAGGTTAAGATCACTAGAAGTGATCAATCTTTGTAAGCTCTAACAGGCTACTTTATTACTGCAGTAGTGAAGCTTTGTGGGTTCCATCCCCCACAGTTTTTACCTTCTAACAAGGGTTTCTGCGATACCAAAATATATGTGTTATATGTATTTGAGTTTCATGAATGTTTTATTGTTTTGATTACACACATTTACATTTCTGCAATGGTATTTCATGTATGGTGAAAGCAAGCTACTCAGTCGGTTAAAATAGTTTATGTTTACAAGGTTTTGTTTTGAAAAGTTTTAAGGGTACTAATTCACCCCTCTCCTCTCAGTACACACCTTTCTATCATTCCAACAAAATCTAATGTCACTATTTTACATATTTAATATTCTTTATTTATAGAAAAATATAGCGATAAAAAAATATCTTTTCTAAATGGTTGGATCTCTAGCTATATTAGATGACAAAAGAAGAATCCTTTAGCTAGATGAACATAGAGGCATTTAGGAAGAAGAATTCATAGCTCATTTATATCAACTTGTGAAAAATACACATTTAAATAAGAATAAATATATTTTATATTGTATTAAAGTGAATAAGACATTAAAGATGCACAATAACAAACATACATCTTTGTATCTAATTATAATTTTTCTCCAACTCCAATACTTTGTCACTTACATTGTTATAAAACTATTCAATTTGTAACATAACCATAGATCATAATAGCATAAACCTTACTTAAATTGTATGTGGTATTGAATATGCTTAGTTGATTAAGTAGTGGAAATTCACCAGATAATTGTGTCATCTAAATGAATATAATTCAGTTCACAAATAAAAAATAAAATCCCAAAAATATATTTTTCCTACTTTCTCAAGCTCTTATCAAATTTATTAAAGCTTCTCAATTACCAAAACAAGTTTGTTGTTCTACCTTCACCTTTATATCTTTATTTAACATACTAGATGAGGATTCCTAAATACCTTCCAGTTGGATAAATATTTCACTTTGAAAAAAATGGTAGGTTGCATAAGACAAATACAATCTATCAATAAATTGCAATAGTACAGAAAGGCCAGTCATTTTGATCGACACTGCATCCTAATGAAATAAAATGCACCAAAACCAAATCATGTAATTCCTAGTTTGAAGAAATACTATCATTTGTAGGAGTCGATTTGTTTTAAAACAAAGGTAACCTAAGTTTTTCATGTAAATACAATATGACTGGGATGTCCAAAATTAGTTTTTGTCGATATCCACTTGTACCATTACAATAATCCAAAAAACAAAACTAGCCACATAGAATATTTATCTTTGGTGAAAAGTGCAAAATTTGAATTTCAATATCATATTCAAATTCTTCTTAAATAAGATATGGATAAATTTTTTTATTCATTACGGTGTTGATTTGGATAAGACACAATCAAACTTTTTGTTTGTTGCATTTCTACTAATGAAATATCAATATGGTGCATAAATAACAAATATGTTATGGCAAAGATGTCTTCGTCTATGTCCACTTATATTATTAGAAGAATCAACAAAGAAAATAAGATTTATAAAGTTTTTCCATGGTGTAAAAGTGAAAAATTTGAACTACATATCACAATCAAATTCTTCAAAATAAGATAGGGTTATATTTCATTGTTTTCTGAGATTTTGCCTTGGATGGTACAATTGATTTGTATATTTTCTTGTCTTAGTGAAAATGAAGAATAGGGCACATAAAGTACAAATGAAGTGTGAATATGGTGCACAAAGTACAAATGTACTATGACAAAGATGTACGGTATCACTTATGTTTATATCCACTAATAATGATACAAAAATGTAAAAGAAAATAAGCGTATGAATTTTATTTATGCCGCAAAAGTGAAAAACCTGAATTATAAAGATCTAATTTGAATTCTTCAAAATTAGATATGGATACTTTTCATTTTTGGGATGTTTTTATTAGAATTGAATTGGAAATGAGACCACTTCCCACAATGTGACCATGAACTTGCTTCACAGATCAAATGTCCCTAAAAAAAGTATACACTTTCTAAACATTGAAAAAATAAAATGCATTTGCCTTCCCATCCACTCCTTGAAGTAGTCTAAAATTCTTAATGTGTCCTCCTCACAGTCCTACCTAGCATATTCTACAAGCAGTGTGCTCCAGAAAACTAAACTTTCTTAATATATTTTTCAAGCATTTGACATTCATTCTATAAAATATCACACCTAGCATAAAAATGGTTAGCTTTGTCTTGTATAAATGAATTAATCATGTATATATTCCCAAAAAACTCACCAAAATAATGATAAGTGACTTACATTAATATTTTGCAAAAATTTTATCATGCCATGCCGATGAGGAAAAATGGACTAAAGTTGCAAGAAAAATGTTACCAAACCCAACCAAAGTAGATATTTTATAAAATAAGGCAATATTTTAATGTCAATCTAATTGAAAAATATAACAGGGTAGACCAAATTTTCCTATAAACCCCACTGCATAACATTTCATTTTAATATTTTACAACTGAAAAAAGATAAACAACCTGAAATCCTGTTATATGGATAAAATGATCCATTTAATGGTTATAAAACATATCACATATGGATACAATTATGATAAATTTATTCTAGTTTTTTTCATTGTCAGACATAGGATAGATTTGGCAATGTGGGGCAAGTTTCTAATCAAAACCTCACACAATATGTAGCTCATCGACCAATAAACTAAAATTGAAGCAATTTTCAAACGTGAAATGTGCAAATTCCATCTAGAAAGCTTGGAGTGCATTCCATAGAGCTCTGAGTGCATCATGTTTGGGTAGCTTTATGCAATTATGTAAACAATACTAATCTTTGCACATAAAATAAAAAACAAATTATACAATTCATGTCAGGCCCAAGTGAGCTCACACGCTTGGGCAAAAATATAAATTTAATGTTAATGGTAATATGAAATAAGCAAAAATAGGTATACAAAAATATTTAATGAAAAACTCTATAAATTTCTATACCACATTCATTCTCCACAAAAAAAGTACAGTGTTGGCAAGTACCTCTATCACATTTTATCAACATCAGTATAGATTGACATAGGATTTTCTTCAAATACCTCAATTATTAAGTTTAGCATGGGCTTTTGAGTTTTCATCCTTGGGATGTCAAGAAGATTTGTCAAAAAGTACTTTATTAAAGTAAACAAAAATTCAAAGACAAAAATATTAGGGTTTAAGGTAAAGAAGGTGTCAAATCCTCTAACATACACATATAGCAATCTGCAACAAATTGCAGTATGAAAATCCTCAGTGGAAACAAGAGACACCTATTGAACTTTTAAAAAATAAGAACATCGATGGGGGACACAAAAAGTTTATGTTGGTGCCTGTTGAAAAGTAATTCGAAAATAATTCTTTCCCATGATAATGATGATATGGTGAATTATCTACAAAAGTAAAAGAGAAATAAAACAAAATCATCTATAGCAATTAAACAATGAAAAATGAAACAGTAAAATACTGTAAATTTGTTTATACCACTTATATATATATTTTTTAATGTGATGTCTTCTACAAATTGTTATAATTACTCCACATAACTCATTGCATTTATAGATAACCATAACGATGACAATAATTAGTAAAATTTTAATGCATTTGACAATTTTCTTAAAATGCATTTGAAATTGTATCATCGTAAATTGTAAGAACCCTATTTAATGATTATTTAGCACCCACCTTAGTGTGTTTTCATCTTAACACACATAATAGTACTTCATATGACACTTAATGGACACATAAATTCAATTATGAGTCTCATGTTATTTCAATTTCATTAAAACTCAAGGTAGGCCCTTATTTCTAAGTGCGCTCCTTGATCATTTCTTCAATTCAATCAAATATTTAATTGCATAGGCTCTATATCAATATTTGTGGCCTTTGTACTCTTTCCTAACCCAAAATCACATGTACCTCATATTATAGTATCTCCTAGTTATTTGAGACCCAAGTTTTTTGTTTGAGCCCTGCTTGGTAGGTACATAATGGTTTTGGCATTCTGTACCCAGGTACATAATGATTTTGGCATTCTATACCTCAAGTTTTTTCCCCAAACTTGAATTGGGGCCCCATATTAGTAAGTTGGTGGGATTTCCATATTTTGGTCAGTCTGGGTTAATTTTGGATCCCAAAATGTTGTGAGAGGTATATACACACCCTATCTCTCCTAAATTTAGTAATAAAGTTCACAAGACAAAAATTCATTATGAAGAACAATAAAGCAATCAAGATTTCAGGAGCTCTTTGGCATCCAAGCATTCTAAATTATTTGAGGTGTCTTCAAGGAAAATATTCTCTGTGGATCAAGCTTCTTTCCCTCATTGAAGGCCAACTAAATGGAGTCTACCATTAAGGGAGAATATCTACACACATTCAAACATTCACATTCATTCAAGCATTCAAGTCTTCATATATTCAAGTCATCTCTCTTCTTCTCAATCAATCATTGTGGAAAACTACAACATCCATTACATAAGGTTTTGTCTTTCATGATTTCCATTTGGGTTTTTGTGTTAAGCCAAAGCTATCACATCAACATATTTTATCACATTCAAAGAAGCATTTGCTTTGCCAATGTATGATACTTCATTTTTTAGATCTAGCCTTTGCTATATGACAACACACTCTTATTTAATTTATTTCATTTCAAGGTTGATTCCATAGAAGAGATTTACCAAGGAAAACATCTTTATCTGACCTTATTCCTCATATTTGTGTGTGTAGAAACATGTAGTGGAGATGACATGACTTAATTCAGAAAGAGTGGGATCTAACGGAAAGACTGCAACTGGTTTTGAGGAAAAGTTGCTAGGAAAATATTGCCTCTGGCTATTTGTTCCTGGGAATAGAACACCCAGGTTGTTTTGTACCCTGCAAATCCACCTTAAATTCAGATCATGAGTTGGTACAAATTTTTGGTCTCTGTCTCTGGTCATAACAATTGTCAGTCAACTTTTTTCGTTGGTTTGTATTTTTTGTAACTTGATACATTTTCATATTTAGCCTCCTATTTTGTACAATCATATAATTTCCCTTTATACCCAACTTCCCCTAATTCATTATTGGGAAGGATCATTGAATCTTTTATCTCTTAAGTCCCGCTTGAGCCTGTTGGGTCATCTTCCATCTGATTGTTCACTAGGGAAAGAAGGAGAAATCTACCTTGCTCACCTTTTCTTATCACACGTTTTGGTGAACCCGATGTGAAACATTTACACTTTTGATTTGGTGCTTTGATTTGATTTGTTTGCATTCCATTTTATGCATTTAGTTTTAGCCTTATTTTTGTATTCATTGATAACAAAGACACAAAAAAGGATTGTATATTGGTTTCATAGATGTGCTTCATTCTTGCATTGCATTTTCATATTTCAAAACAATCAATATTCAAAAATATTTATTTTCATGCATTTTTATATGTGTTTAGATTAGTCCCTTTATGCTTTGTTTCATCACATTAGCTTATTGCATTACAAAATGTATGATTTCCTTGCACAAAGCTTTACTTTTTGAAGACTTTGATATGATGGATGAAGTCCTTTATGACTTCATCTCTTCTAAGCCTTCCTCTCAGCTCTTTAAACCATCATTTTTCCAAATGTTTATTAATATTATCCAACGATTTAAGATCTATGAAAATCACCTTTATGAACTTCTCAATGATTTATCTCCAAAATATTCTATCCCGCATGAGGACATATTGATGCTAGAACATACTTTTAACACTTCTCTCAATCATCTCCCTCTTTGGGATGAACAATTGGAGAGTGATGCTGATTATTCTCTTGCTATGCACCCCCACTAGAGTCTCTTGGTGCAAAAGGATGATATTGTGGAGGAAGAGGGTGAAATATTTCCTGATTCCCTTAATCACACTTCCCCTTATATCCATTCAATAATCTTCCCTCTAGAGATGAGGCATTAATGAGTTATGTTTTTTTCCCTTTCTTGAATTTTTTCATGAAAATAAATTAGAAGAAAGGGATGATATCCTTTCTGCTCTCTCTTTTTCCAATTGAATCTTTTGAGAATAAATAACCTAATTAAGTCAATACCATTCAAGATACCCCTCAATCTAAAAATAGACCAGTGATTGTTTCAAATGGTGGTATTCAATCCAACTATCATGCAATACCATACACATATAACAACAATCCTCAAGAGGATAATATTCTTGATGTCCTTCATTTTACAAATGTAACCTTGTCATATAAGGGTCCTAATCAAGTCAACACTATTCATATGCAATCTCCACCTCCTTCATTTCTTTCTCCAATACAAACAAACACACCATCAAATATTTAGGATTGTGATTGGGGAACTTTAGACTTCACACCAACCTTCCGTAGTAAAAACAAAATCCTCAAATTTGAGAGACAAACACCTTATTATGACACATATCTAGATATTGATTGGCCCTATTTAAATTTCAATCCAATTCCACCCAAAATAGACCCTTATATTTTTTACATTCCAAACCTTGATGATGAACATGGTATAGGATGTGTGCAACAAAGCATTGAAACCCACAAGAAATCTACATCACATTTTTCCAAAGAAACTCTAGTTTTCCAACCTTCCCATTTGTTGAATCGATCTATAGATTCTTCTCCTAATTTTTCATCACAACAAGAGAATATTTTGTTTGAGTATTTCAATTCCAAGTTAATTACTTTTCCTTTAAGAAACAAATGAAGAAATAACAAACAAAAAAAATACTATTCTTCCATTTTTATGTGCCATCAAATTTCTTCCCATAAGACTAATCAATATTACAATTTGAAGTGCAAAATTCAATAATTCATTGATTGTGGTATGATTCAAATGAAACCTAACAATGAATGACACCTTTTTCATGATCATTCTAAATAATATCTAAGTTCCTATTATGTTTCTCCTCAAAATGTGGCATTGTTAGTGATGGAAATAGGGTAGTAGACAACTAAGAGGGGGGAATCATTTGTCCCAAAACTTATGCAGCTTCACAAAATTTTAGCCTTATTCTCAGATTTGATAATTAAACATGCATGCACATATTAACACATCAAGAACACATAACACCAAGATTTTGTGCGTGGAAACCTGGCTAAGGGAAAAACCATGGTGGGGATGAACCCACAAGATGATATACTCTGTTAGAAGTATTATACCCTATTAGGAGTATTACAATGGGAATGCACATGCATTCAGGCACATTGCCTAGATCTCACTGACAAAAATAAAAAAGGCTTACTGCTCAGGGAAGGCTCAGTGCCTTACAAAAAATTTGGATTACATCCACAGATCATGAACTATACAATAACATCGTCATCATGCTTATATAAGTTCTATTGAAGCATAATTACAACTTTCTTTTCCACACTTACTCTCTACCTTCACAAGATGTATAAATTCATCTCACTCACACATCTCTCTCATCCACATGTATACACGATCATTGCAACATTTATTTATACATCATCAACCTTGTAAGAATCAACAAGGTTGGCTCAACACTCTCCACCCAATTACAAAAATATAATAATAATCAATTATAATATTAAAGACGGACCAAGAAATGTCAAACAAGACATAACAAATACCAAAATATTCATCCTCAAACATGAAATACTTCCATGAATTATGCCTTGAACATCTGCAACATGCTACAATCACCAGGTCGACCAAGAACGTGAAGAACACCAATATACCGACTGAAATCACCAATTGTGAGTAAAAAACCAATGTGGAATAGAAACACAAGAAGCACACGATCTAGAAACATCCACAAGCATCATGAATTACCACAGAAATATTCGCATCAAAACAAATTCTAGAATCATCAACATATTCATACCAGCACTAAGGAATACTAACAATGGCTGCCAACCTTGAAAAATGACTTGTAGAACACAAAACCACAAACCAATTAAGTTGAGGATACACATTAATTTCAAAAACATCCTACCAAATCGATGAAGCAAGATATTACAATGTGAAGCAATGTAGAACAAAAGACACTCACCGTGTCACCTCTAAACAACTAAACAATTAGTTATAACACAAATACACATAACTCACTCAAATATTCATGTGAATGTCTGAAAGTTGAAAAGAATCAACTACATACAATCCCAAACAAACTCTGAAATCCACAAACTCTGATCTTCAATATACATGCAACACTAAACTAATAAACTCACTGAACTTCACTGCAACACTATCTGAAATAGAGAAATATGTTGACATCAATGAAAACACATCTCAAACATCTCTTAAGCACATATTTTCACATCATTCCAATAGTTAGGCTATACTTTAGGGGTTCATTTCCATTTATGGTGGTACAATTTTACTTTGTGAGCAACATAATAGTCTTTCTTATTCTTTGTCTCTATACTTGGGGGGAAAGGGTACTATTTCACTCTCCTATCTATCCAAAAGGACCCATTTTATCCCTCTTTTGAGTTATGTCTTTTATAACATGATATCCTTTCTTGCATAGAATTGTTTTTTTACGCAATGATTTTCTCTTTTTCAGGAGATTTACATTCTAGTTTACAACCTTTTCTTTGCTTCAAAGTGCATGTCCATTATAAATGAACTTTTCACTTGGGGTAAATAATGCATTGTTATTTTCAAATCATTCCCTTACTTAGCAATAGGGAAGGTGTTTTTACTTCATCTTTCTTCCTCATCTTTTTATTCCTCTCCAAAAGATATAATATCTCTTTTTTGACTTGTTTCTTTTATGTGATGTCTTTTCTTGCATGGATTTGTTCATTTTACGTAAGGATCTTATCCTTTTTTGGAGATTTAGATCCTGAGTTACAACCTTTTCTTTGCTTGAAAGTGCATGTCTATTATAAAACATCTATCACCTAAGGTATATAATGTGTTATTTTTTCCTTGCCTTCACCCTTAAGGGGAAAGGTTTCATTTCTCAATCTTTCGATCCTTTATAAGGATTCATTTTCTCTCGATTATGTGGTATTTGTTTGTCACATGATATCATTTCTCCCATGGAGTTGTTTGTTTACGTAAGGATGTTATCTTTTTCAAGAGATTTACATCCCAAGTTACAATTATTTTCTTACTTAGAACGCACATGTCTATCCTAAAAAAATACCCTTACTTGTGGGTTTAGAGTGTGTTGTGCTTTATATAGAATCCATTTTTGACCTAGCAATAGGAGGGGCTAAAGGTTGCATTCTTGTTCTTCTCCCCTCTTTAATTTGAATATGTTATCTTTCTTAAAGAACTCCTCTTGAAGATAGATGTCTTCTAACCAATATCTCTTACTTTCAAGGATCTCTTCCCATTTGTGGATATCCTTTATTGATTATCTATTCCCTGGTTAACAAGACTTATTTCTATTTGCTAAAGTTATGCTATATATTGTTGTTTTAAGGATATCTCTTGTTGTTGGAAGTAGGTATCCTTGTTATCTTTTCCTTATGATGCCACCATAGACCTATGTCTTCATCATAAGGAGGGGGGAATAAATGCAACCTCCTTATACATTATGTATCCTTATTGATCCCTAGATATACTATTCTTTCCTTAGGACTCATCGCTTTTGTTGGTCCTTAGACTGACCGCTTTTTATCGATCCTTAGACTAATCGCTTTTTGGTCCTTAGACTAATCGCTTCTATTGATCCTTAGACTGATCACCTTTTATGGATCCATACAAAGACTATAATTTCCATGATAATGATCCTGTACAATACCATGTGCACAAATTTTATGAGTGGCAATGTGCAAAAAATTTCATCAGTCGTCATGTGTGCAAAATTTCATAAGTCACCCTGTGCACAAAAATTCTTAATCCGCCCTGTGCACAAATTTTTCAAGGTAGAACTGAATAGAATAACCCAACTTTCTAGACCATAATTTATTCTTCTCTCTCTCTTTGGGATGAGTGGAACTATCATAATATAACTTGCTAGCCTTTCTACTTTTTCTTCCTCTTTTCCTCTCCTATGGATCACCTAGCATAACACAACTTGCTAGACTGTTGGATTCATGGTCTCTCTTTTTTTTACATGCTCTTAAATGTTTTATAGTGGGTTAGATCATGGATTTTAATCCTTGGAAGATTTTATTTCCCTTTCCATGTGACCATTTATGCTCTTGCAATAACTTTCCAAACACGATGTTCGTGGTTGGGATGTTTTCTTGATCAAAGTCTCTTCAACTAGTTGACTTGGAATCTTAGTAAGCTTTAAGATTTTGTCTATCTTTTATATGTCCTTACACATGGATTTATGAGATAAGATCCCTTTTTTAATGTTTTTGTGTCCTTAAAATTAGTGATGTCTCATCTCTTTGCAGTTTTCCCAATGATAATTTCTCTCTCATTTCCTTTACCACGAGCATGAGGTAATATCATACTCCCGCTAAAGTGGGGTATGAATGTATCATCATAAATTTTAAGCACCCTATAGGTGTGTACAATTGCATGATTGTCTAGCACCCACCTTAGTGTGTTTTCATCTTAACATGCATAATAGGGCTTCATATGGCACTTAATGGACACCTAAATTTAAATATCAGTCCTATGTTATTTCAATTTCATAAAAATGTGAGGTAGAACCTTATTTATAAGTGTTCTCCTTGATCATCTCTCCAATTCATTTATTTATTTAATTACATACGCCCTATATCACTATTTGTGGCCTTTGTACTCTTTCCTGACCCCAAAATCACATGTACCTCATATTCTAATATCTCCCAATTATCTGGCATCCAGGGTTTAAGTTTGAGCTCTAATTGGAAGGTACATAATACTTTTGGCATTCTCTACCTAGGTACAAAATGGTTTTGGCATTCTATACCTTGGGTTTCGGGCCCAAATTTGAATTGGGGTCTTGTAACAATAATTTGGTGTGATTTCTAGATTTGTGGTTGGCCTGGGTTAACTTTGGATCCTAAAATGTTGTGAGAGATTTATAAACACTCCATCTCTCCCCATTTTAGTAATCAAGTTCAAAAGGCAACAATTTGTTATCACACACAACCAAGAAATCAATATTTCAAGAGCTCTTTGACATCCAAGCATTGTCAAGCATTCAAGGTGTCTTCAAGACAAATTTTCTTCATGGATCAAGCTTCTTTCCCTAATTGAAGGCCAAGAAAAAGGAGTCTACCATCAAGGAATAATATCTATGCACATTCAAGCATTCAAGTCTTCATATCTTGTGAATCTCTTTATGTCCCCGTGAATACTTAACCGACAAATGGTAAATTCCTATTCCAACCACTTCATATGTTTTATTATGCTTTGTAACTGTATATTCATCATGCCGCGACTTGCATGTATTATTTTTACAACTATTATATTAATTCCAAACGACAAATTTATTTCAATATGCTACATTATTTCCATCCAATGATTGGGAGATGTTATGCTTTATTTCTATAAGTCTACATGTTTTTATTAAAAAATATAATTATTTATTTGGAATGGATATTCTGGATTATAAATTGTTGATAATATACAATCTTGGGCTTTTTGATCAATTCAAAAATACATTGTATTGAGCTAGAGAAAATGGGTAACTAAGCAATAGGGTGAAGAGTAGTGACTTGTTGCTGAGAATAGTGAAGATAATAGAAAAGGAAAAGGCAAGAAAAAAGCCACTGGTACAGTCAATCTAGAAAGCCAAGGCAAGGAGAAGAATCATTGTTCTCATTGTGAGAAAGATGGACATATAAAAGAATCATGTTGGAAGTTGCATATGGAGTTGGTATCTTATGGATAATAAACAAGAATGATGTTTGAATGTCACCTATGTGAGAGGGGAAATAAATTGATTGCAACTTATAGGTTGATAAAAAATTGTATCTTCATGTGCCATAGTTTACACAAGTGATAATTAGGAAAGTCTTGGTTATCTTGATTAAAAGGATATTATAAGTTAGAGATAAGATGTTCAATTTTTAACTCATTTTCACAAGTGAATATAATTTCTTGGAGTTTATTAATGGACTTGGATTGAAGGTTGAAAACAATCCTCGTTCACAATTATAGGAAAACATAAGTCAATTTTTGAATTTTTAGTTTAATCAAAAGTTTAGAGATGAAAGATTTGCTGGTATAATTCCTTTAAAGTGTATCTAGTGTTTTGATTAAGTAAAAACAGGTTTTGAAAGGACCCAAAACCTTTAACAAAAAAATCAAAAGATAGAGCGTTAAGAGAACAAAAACCAACTATGGATCACCACCAACTAAGCCAAAGGGAACCAACAAAAAGTTCCCACAAAAAAAAAGTGAGACCAGACCAACAAACCATAACAAAGGGTGATCACGATTTACATTTAGGACCACCCTTGTGTGAACGTAAATTCATATCAAAAGAAGGCATGGACAAATTTAATTTCTTTCCTTTAACTGTTATCCATCCATCCTCCACCTTCTCAGCTACGCTCTGCCAAGCCAAAGAGTTAGCAGAGGAACCCACAAGAGCCTAATAAACAAGTTTGGCCACACCAACATGCATAGCTGGGACAGGGACAACATCACCACCACTCCCCAAATCCCCACTTGGAGAAACAGGGATAACATAATCCACAACACCAGGAAATGGGACATCTGATCCAAAGACAACATCAACAATCCAGTCAAGATCAACAACAACATCACCCTAAAGGACATCATCAACAGTTTGAACCAAGGCAACATCCGAAACAACATCAATAGCATCAGCATTAGCTTGATCAACCTGAGAGGAGCTGACAGCCAAACCTCCATCCTTAGACACTTTATGAACCATATGATGGTGGTCAGAAGCCCCCAACCACCACGAAGGTGATTTCTTTATTTTAACCCTATCAGATAAACACCGAGCAACAACATGGCCAGTCTTGTGGCATATCTTGCATCTGAACAAAATTCCCTCATAATCTAGAGACTAGATCCAGGAACCCAAAGGAGAAGCCAGAGTAATCTTCTCTGGGAGACCCTTTGAAGCATCAACCTCCACTAGAATACGAGCATATGTCAAATGAAGAACGTTAGAGGATCTCAAATCAACCATTTGGAAATCTCCAATGGCCTCCCCCACAGAATCCAGAACAGAATCCAGCCAAAGATGAAGGGGAAGATGTGAGAGTCTCACCCATATGGGTGTTTTATTACAGGACTCAATAAGAGGATCAAAATCCTGATTCCAGGGTTTGGCCATTAGGGGGAAACTACATCATCCCAAATGAAACACCAATCACACAAAATAATTTTCCTCTCTTCAACATTTCCAAACTTTGCAATAAAAAAACCCTTTGCCATAGGGTATATCTGAACAGTTTCAGATAAGTGTATCTAGTATTATTTTGGTAGGTAAATATCTTTATTAGATAACATTTTATCTATCAAAGAACAAAAAAATAATATTAGTTTTAATTGAATGAGAGTTTTTCTTTGAACTTTTTTATTGGAAATTCCAAAATCAGTATCATCAGTATTTAATGTGAAGAGGTTCATCAATGCTAATGGACGATTGTTGTTATGTTATTGGATGCGAAATAATAACAAGAATAAGAAGAGCGTAGGCAAATGAATTTAAAATATTATTACAAATTCATAAGGTTCCTTCTCATGAAAAGGTTGAGAATAGATATCAACTCTTACTTTTTGAGGCATATTATGATCAATTGGCTCTAAACCTTTAGTGATGTTTTGTTGGAATAATCGGAGAAAGAGATAGAAATGTAAAAAAGATGCTCCACAAATCTAAGCAGTCCATTCACAAATTTACGAAACTACATTTTCATGACCAATTACTCCACACCCGCCTTTGATATTTTAGTGTTTTTGTCATATTGGAGTTAAAATTGTCACTCTTGCGCTAACTGTGGTGAAAACTTGGGCTTTGTAAAACTTTGCATTGGTTGGGTCAAGATTTAGATTTATTAAAGTTTCCATTTTTGGGTATTCAAATTTCAACTTTGCAAAAGTTTTCGTGTGTCGGGGATTAATATTTAGAGATCAAATTTGTAAAAGAATGCATGTTTTGGGGATCAAGATTTGGGGTAATTTGTGTGTTGTCTGTTTAAGTAATAGAAATTAATATTTTTGCTTGCGTCTCCGACCATAATTGTGTCAAAGGAATTAAATTTTGTTATTTGGTTATATGCCATTTGTAGTTCTAAGTTTACAAATCAGCTTCACACTATACTTAAAATTAATGAAATGGAAATAAATGTTTTACATTTCTGCAGCTCTTCCAATCAATGAACTTGAAATATATTATTTAGATTTATATAGTCCATAGATGTTTGGGGGTGGAAAATTTTGTTGTTTCAAGTTGTGGGGTGGAATATTTTGCCTTTAAGTTTATCTTGACATCTAAATCCTTTTAATCAACCCTCTTAAATCTTATCCTTTATAATGGTGAAGGTTTGAGAAAATCTAATGTATATCTATTGTAAAATTTTATATTATGTAATAGTTGAAGGTTTAAAAAGTTTTAATGTGTATCTATGCTTTTAATACTCTATAAAGAAGATCTAATGAAAAAAATTCAGTTTGTGATTGCTCATAATTTGTAATTTCAAATTTGTCTTTTTTTGTGTGTTTTATGTTATCCAAGTTGCAAAACAACAAATATGAATTTATTTTTCTAGTCAAATCATGACATTCTTGATCTCAGATTGGATGATAGGACTTATGTACCTCTTAGTTGTAGGTAATTAAATATTTATTTATCTTCCAACATCATTTTCTGATGTTTTGTGCATGGTAAAAACATTGCTTGCACTTTATAAAATTAAAAATTACCATTCTACTTTTATGTTGTGAATGTAGCAATTGTTTTTTTGGATAAAACTTATGAAATAATAGTGCAAATAATTTTGGGAATCTCAACTCTCAAATATGTACTGGAGAGTTGATTTGAACAATGGGAGTCAACCATTGTTTTGAGGTACAAGGATTTGTCAAAAGAAATATTCTACTTCTAGTTCTAGATGGTGCTCAAATTCCTTTAACAATAATCCATTTCATGGACCGCAAAAGAAGAGCTTCATAAATTTGAAAAGTTGCATCAACTTGAAACCTTCTTCCTTGATATTGTTCCATATTAAACTTCTTATAGTACTTCTCAAGCTTGTGATATTGAATTAAATATACACTTACAGTTTCAAAAGTAAACTTGTGACAACTGAATGCACCTTTTTAGTCTTTCTTTGGCACTGGATGGTAGGAGAGTCTCTTTTTCCATGCTTTCAAAGATCATAATGATGGATCCACTCAGCTTGATCCTCTTACCTCATGCTACATTTAAATCTAATGCCCTTGATTGCACAGTTTTGAACAGTTCTTATGTGGCTAATGATAAGGATTAGGGTTCTCTCTCTACACACACACACACACACCTTCGGTCTAGTATTGACTAAATAATTGTTGATTATCAACAGGGTCCTAATTTTAAACTGAAAAATCTTTTTTGAGTTGCACTTTTAAATATGTGATAAAAATTTATATAAATCTCTGGATCTATCAACTTGGAAAGCTTCACATTACTACGGGGATTTACTTCAATTTTGTCACAGTTTGTAAGATTTTATACAAGAATGGGATTCAAGGAAGTACATGAAGGTAAATGATAATCTCTTGCTGACATTATGCACATGATAGCATGAGGAATAGGAACACAAATGGATGCATATATTGAGTAATTATTAACAAAGTTTTCATCTAAGTTCAAGCCTCAGATTTCAGATAATTGAATTCAGTTATTAATTTTATAAAAAAATTAGTATTATCATGTTGGAACTTTTTGGGGAAGTCATGGAAATCTCTAGATGTATTGAAGAGAACATATTTGAATCTTTTTATTTAATTTTTTTAAATTTTACTTCTCTATTTTTTAATTAGTGAAGTGTTAAATCTTGCAAATATCTTCAATTGAATGAAATTGGAGTTTTAACTTTTATCTTGGTGGCAGATGTGGATGTTTAGTGGCTGACCAAATTTTTTAGTTGAAAGTTTTTTAGCCAGTCTTTTCTTAGGGGCTGAAGAGTGCTCAGTTGAGGTGCTGCATATGGCTTGTCCAATGTAAATTGCAAAAAGTCTTTAGAAACTTTCAATCAAAGGCAATCCAAAGTTGTAAAGTTAGACTACAACTTTTTCTAGCATCCTCTTGTCTTGTTAAAAGAAACTCACAACGTTCCATGTTAATGCTTACTTGGAACATGGTCTTTGAAAGAAAAATTTACTTAGATAAATTAATTAAATAAACTTATTTAAATTGTTTGTTGAATTGTAATAATACTTTTTCTATTTATACAGGATTTCATACGTTGTTAGATAAATGTGAATGGATTAAGAAAAAATCAAAATTGATTGGAATATAAAAGAGGAGCAATGTGTCTTCAAAAAGAATCTCATTACTTTTGACAAGAGAATATAAAATGAAATTAATGTGAACAATGTTGAATCTTGTAACTTACATAACTTGTCTATAACAAGCATGTAAGGGTATAGAGTATGCTAATCTATTAATTAACTTTCACTATAGAATTTTTCATATTTCTTTTCTTGTTTGGGAGAAAATTTTGAGACTTGTTTTTTACTCTAAATATTAGAGGCTCCACTTAATTAGAGATCTCTCCAATTACCAATATAATTGGGAGAGCAACATAAGAAAAAAGACAACAAAATAATGCTCATAAGGTGGATAATCTTAATATGATTGACAAGATAAAATAAAAAAATACAAATTATGGCTTAACAAACCATGTCTTAATTTGAAATACAAGATTTCTAAGAATTTAAAATAAAATTAGACAATAAGATAATATTTCACAATAGTTATGAACTCAAGATAAAGACCCTTTTAATATAAATTAAATCCGTTGTAATATATATGCACACATGTTATTTGCATTCCCATCATAATTACAAACATTTGACTATAAGTAAAATATAGTCTTTGACAAAATACAATAAAGGTTATAATGTTTTTGATAAAAGCAACAACAAGAGGGTGTTGGCCCTAGGTACATAAACAACACCCTAGAGATGAATTAACAACATATTAACCAAACCTAGAGTGCAAGTCAAAGCTAAAAAGAAAAATCATCTACCTCTATCAAAAACTAAAATAAAGAAACTAGAGCACCAACACATATGCTTAGTATTAAAAAAAACCCCAGTTAAGAGTATAGAGCTTAAACATCTTAAAAACGTGCCACACATGGTTGAAAACCATCATTAAAGTCTTAGAATTAAAATATAACCAAAAAAGAAACCATAGCCCATAGGGCTAGCCACGACATCCTCCTCCACCACTTTCCCATTAGAAGCCTTCTCATTTAACATACAAAGGGTGGTTGAGGAAGCATGCATGAATTTGAGTGAAAACTTGCTGACGTCCATTAGCCATTTATTGGTTCCCTCCTTGTCCACCTTCAATTGGGCCACATTTTTCTCTATTTGGGCAATTTGGTGTTTAAATTTTCCCACCACCCCACCAGTACTCATCTTACCAACCTCCTCAGAAGGAATCTTCATCTCACCCACCTCCTTCATAGAAATGTTCAGGTTCGTGTCTTTTTCCTCTGTCAGCTTCAAAATATTATCCTCTCCTTCGTGACTATCAGAGCCCACCGAGACATCCTCTTGGTTCAACAAAATTTTATGGCTTTTTTACCCTTTTCCTTTGCCAATCTAGTAGAGCGGATGGTTTGGCCATGTTCGGGGTCAACATTCTCAGTGGTGTCCAGATTGATGATAATCTTTTAAATTTTTTTACTGGGGTGCTAGTTGGAGGCCTCTAGGGTATGGTCTCACTTGGAGCCAACAAGGGAGTCAGGGGTCGGGTGAGTGTCAGAGGAATTAGTGCTTGCAAAAGGGGTAGAAAAACCCTTAGAACTAGAAGGAGTAGGAAGGAAGCCCTTGTCGATAGAAATTGAGGGTGAAGGAAGAGGTTGGGTGTTATGGTCCATAGAGACAGTGGGAGGAGGATAGAGGGCATGATGAAAATTATACAACCTCAACATTAAGCCCCGTTGAAGGATGACCAGTTTTTTCCCTAAAGTTTTGGCTTCCGAAATGTCAGCCACATTACTCTCCATGGAGTGCAACAGAAAAAATGGAATGGAAATCAAAATTTTATGCCTAAGGTGATTTAGGAAAGGCAAATGGTAGTTCTAAAAAGTTCCATACCGTCCCTCCAGCATGAAATACTTGATGATTAGCTTGCACATCTTCGGCCAAAACTCAGGGAGGTCAAAAATGCTATATCCTTCATGTTTAGGAACATTGTTCTCCTCAGGGCTCTAGAAGCAAGGTCTTTCTTGTCTGGGGATTTAATATTCTTCTTCCACTTGCGACCCATGGTGGGAAGGCTAGTGGCCTTTCCAATAATCTCTTCGTTAATCTCCAACAAGATACCATTCATTGAAACCCACCTTTCACTCTAGGATGCTGAAAACTATTTGGAAATCATTTCATCGTACCCCGTCATATTTTCCATGAAGGGAAATATACTACATTCATTGAAGAAGTACATAATCGTCAGGTCAGAGGTAAATTCCTCCTCAAATTTATCAGGTTTGACTATGTGTCTATCTCCACCCATTTCCATCCCAGGATAGAAAAGAGGCAAGGGAACCCAACCAAAGATTAAACTGTGGATCTTAGGGGAATTCCCGTTCAGAGAAAAATAAACACTGCAAAAACACAAAGTGAAACCACTCTTGCCAAAAAAACTCTAGTGAAAAGCCAATAAGCAAAAGATTTTTGCACAGTAAAAATCATGGCTTAGCATAGAAGTAATCAACCCATAATTAAACCCATTAATACGGTGGTAATTACGCTGCCCAGAAAATTGCATCACCAGAACTGCAAGGAGAGATAGCACATGATAATGGTGTTGCAAATTGCAAAATCCATCAAAAAAATGTGTGCCAAATCTATGACAACCCTCCTTATTTCGCTCTTGCCACGAAAGCAACTTACCATAATAATGACACATTAAAACTTTTGGACTGAGGATAGGTCATGTCCACACCCAAATGATGAGAAAAAAAACCCCATCAGTCACCAGGTGGTAGAGAAAATCAAACCCAACACAAGTGGCAAGAGAGGGAGAGGTGGTGGGATCAGCCTTAGGCAGCCAAATTGAAAAGTGGATTTCAAACATCATAGTGAGTGTTACCATTCCTTATTTCCCACCGAAGCAAGTCTTGAGTAGAATTAGGGAGCTAACTAAAAGCCCTCCAACATCAAAGTTTGTCAAACAATAGACCAACAATGGCCATGGAGTCTGCAGTAGAATGCCCTTCCCTACAGGCGTGTCTAATATTAACCATTTCCAGCCTTCCAAGAAATCCCTGAATGTTAGTTAAAATAGGTTCCACTTTCCACCCAGCCTTGGAGGTGCCTTGAACCGCCTTAATGAAGATGATTTTGGAGTCTCGCTCAATTTTAAGCTTTCTGCATCCCATGCTTATGGCAAATTTAAGACCCCATAGGAGGGCCATACCTTCCAACTGATTGACTATGTGGTTGTGGAGGGGGCCAGAGAAAGCATCAACCAAGTAACCCCATGGTCTTGAATGATGCCACCCCACACCTGCTTCCCCCTACAGACATCACCATCAAAATTGAGCTTGTGCCACTTAGGTTTGGGGGGACCAAATAGTATCCTGCCTTATGAGGAGTTTAGCATTATCATATCTATCAAAGCCCTTATCAATGCACCATGCCTTGGCTATCCTGATGTCAACATAAAAAGGGGGAGAGTTTGGGCTTTTCTAATGAGCCACCAATAAGCTCTCATATAGCAGCTTAAACCCTAGGTGGAAGACCTCAGCAAGGGAGAGATCTTTCTCATGGAAGATTCTATTATTATGGTCCTTCCAGATAGACCAACAAAAGATAGGGGAGATTTGGTACCACAAAAAGTTAATCAAAGGGTGCTGGGAGGGGGAAAGCCAATCGTTAGCCATGTTTTGTATATCCTTATTTGCAACCGAATTGAGGTTGAGATGAGGGATGATCCACTGCCAGACCTTCGATGATAACTCACAGTGCAACATGATATGATTGATGCTTTCCTCCTCCATTTTGCAAAGAAAACATCTATTGGTCAAGCTGAAACCCCTTTTGACTAGGTTATCCAGAGTAAGGATTTTACCATGAAGCAAAGTCCACCAGAAGAAGTTCACCTTAGGGATAAGTTGTTAGAACCATACCTTCTTCTAGCAAGATGTGTCAACAACCTCCTTAATCAACAAATTGTAGGCCAAATTGACCAAAAAGCCCCCATGTTGGCATGGGCCCAAAGGATTCTGTTAGAGAGGTCAATAAGGGGAATGCAAGAAGTATGTAGCAGCTCCCAGAGATTAGTGGCAAGAAGAATAAGATCAGGATTGTCATGTAGATGAGGAAGGATCTCCATCCACCACCCATGTCTAATGTAATTAGAAACCAGGATACCAACCTGGAGAGTGAGGATGTTCCTGAGCTGAGAAAACTTTGAAGACCCCAGAGTGATGTCAAGAAGCCAAGCATCCTCCCAGAAATAGATGTCCGTGCCATTGCCCAGTTTCCAAGTGACACCCTTGTCAAGAATGCATCTGCATTTGAGAATGTTGTTCTAAATCTTGGAACCCTAGGGGTGTCCATGCTCCAAGAAGAGTTTTTAGAAGAGGCCACGGTCTAGGTACTTGGCTTCCATGATTTTACACCAATAAGAAGATCCCTGGATCAGAGACCACACGACCTTGGACAACAAAGCTCTGTTTAAACTGATAATTTTCCTTAATCCAAAGCCACCAAGATTCTTAGGCAATAAAAATTTGTCCCAACAGATTAGGGGGAGTATTTTTTTCTCCTCACAACTAGACTAGAGGAAAGTGCATTGAATTTTCTCAAGTTTCTCAGCCATTATACTAGAAATTTTGAAAATTAAGAGGAAATACACAGGGATACCTTGTAACAAGGTAGAGAGTAACTGGAGCTTACTAGCACTACTAAAGAGCCTTCCCTTCCATCCTAAAATTTTCCTTTGAGTTCACTCAAGAATGGTGTTCCAGAAGTCATTCTTCACATATTTAATCATCAGGGGAAGCCCAAGATAGGTCACAGGGAGGGAATCTGACTGACAACCCATAATTTGTAGAATTTTGTCTTGGAAAAAAAAATCTGAATTGAAGAAGAACATCCTATTTTTGTGGTAGTTAATGTGTTGAACAGAAGTAGTAACATAATCATCTAGCAGGTTCTTCCACACTCTAGCTTCCCTCACCGAAGAGACACCAAAGAAGAAAGTGCCATCAACAAACTGTTGCAAGATCGAGGGGTAGAGGGTGGTGGCAGGCTTAATCCCTTGGATTCTACCTGACTAGACCAACTGCATCATGTTGTGACCAAGGACCTCATCTAGAAAGATGGAGAGGTAAGGGGATAGGGGATCCCCCTGGCACAAATCTTTTCCTGGGGTGAACTTGGCACCTAGTTTTCCATTCAACATCACTGATAATTTGACAGTCTCCACACATGCCATGATAATGTTAATGAATGAATATGAAAAGCCAAAAGTGGAGAGCACCTTGTAGAGGAAGATCCAATTGACCTTATCATAGGATTTGGATATATCAAGTTTTAAGGCCATCCCCATATATTTTCCGTGGTCAATAAAATGTAGGATTTCATTGGTAGTGATAGAAACATCCATGATTTTCTTTCCAGGGATGAACCCATTATGATTGGGGCTTATGATCTTACTAAGTAAGGGTTTAATATGATTAACCATATTCTTGGAGAAGACCTTGTAGAGGGTGTTGCAAATACTTATAGGTCTGAAGTCCTCCATAGCCACGGGGCTCCCATACTTGGACACTAACACAATATAAGTATTATTAAGCTTCTTAAGGAGCTTCTTGGTCCTTAAGAAATCACTCGCTACCATTGTGAAATCCTTACCAACAATGTCCCAGAATTCTTGAAAAAATGCTGGGAAAACCGTCTGGTCTAGGGGATTTGTAAGCACCCATAGAAAAAATAGTCCTTTGCACTTTGTCTTTTGACACCTGGGAGAGGAGGATATCATTATCAGAAGAGGTCACAGACTTGGGGGATGTGAGAGAGGAGTTGATCTTGCAAGTCCTCAAAATTGCCAGAATCAACTTCAGAAAAATGTGGGTGAAGTAATTAGTAGCCAAATTTCCAAGGTGAACTGGATCAGAAATCTCCACTCTCAGATTGTCACAAAGGGTACTGATAGAATTCCAATTCTTATGCTTACAAGCAGATTGATGGAAGAAGGCGGTGTTATGATCCCCCTCCCTTAACCATAGGACCTAGGATCTTTGCTTCCAAAAGACTTCCTCCTTAGCCATGACATCTTTCCAGCATTTCCTAGTAGTTTCCTCATCCATGTGGAGGTCTAGAGAGAGATTGTCAGTGACCATCTATTTCTGGAGGCCCTCAAGTTTACCAGAAATCTCCTTCTTAGTTTTAAAGATATCCCTGAAGGTGGTCTTGCTCCACCCTTTTACATCCCCTCTGATGATCTCAAGTTTCAATTCCACCCAGAACATCGCAGTGCCCTGCACCAGGGTCGACCACCAGTGCAAAAACTTTGCCTAGAAATTAAGATGGGAGGTCCACATGAATTTGTATCTGAAGGGGATCAGATAGGGACACTACACATCTACCCACTTTAGCAAGAGAGGATTGTGGTCCGAGGTAGTCCCGAGAAGAGCAACAAGTGAGGAAGCAGACCCAAAATCCTAGGAGGAGACAAAGAAACAGTCAAGGTGAACCTAAATGAGGTGTGAGCCTTTCCTATTATTGGTCTAGGTGAAGGGGTTACCCTTCAACTCAATATCATAGAGGCTATTCAACAAGACAAAGCTAGAAAAATCCCCATGCTGTCAGTGTAGTCCAACAAACCTCCGATCTTCTCTGAGGGGAACAAGGGGGAATTAAAATCACCAGCCATCTAAAACTTTGAATCCTAGAGGGAGAGGAAAGAAGTGAAAAGATCCTCCCACACAACCCTTCTTCCAGGGTGGGTGTTGGGCGCATAAACATTAAAGCAGTGCCAGAGCGCTGTCAAAGAGGTGAAAGACACTGCAAAGTAATGTTGGGAGAAAATGAGGGCACAACCCTAGCCTTAGAGGGATTCCACAGGGTGACGATACCTCCAGAAGCCCCAAAAGCCTTAGAGTAGAAAAATGGGCCCCAGGCTATAACCTCCCAACCAAAATTTCAAAATTCAAATAAGACATCTTGACTTCTCGAAGCAATAGAATGTCCACTTTGTAGTCACAGATGTACTGCTTTTAACAACAAAGTGTTTTTGGGGGTTATTGAGGCCCCAAATATTTCAAGAGAGAACAATCATTTCTTACCTTTTTGGCTGAGCTCTAGGGTTAGATTCCTACCTGCAACAATATCCTTAGAGAAACTCTTCTATCTTCTAAACCTTTAAGATGGCCTTCTCAATCTGGCTTCCGCACCAACATCGATTTTCTTATTCCTTATTTTTCTTTGGTGGGTCTGCCAATTCACCTCCTCGCAATCCACTGTGCCCAGAGACCCAAGAGTGATCACAGGTGCAACAACCAAGGACACAATCGGGGTGGGTTTGTACAAAACCTCCTTCATAGAGGAAGCATCCTAGGAACCCATAGGTGGGGATGGGGGAACAGAGGGTTGGCACCCTAGGATACCAGCTGCCTCCGGGGCAAGCAAAAAAGAAGAACATGGGCTCAAGCCAACCGAGGTACCAATACTAGATGATACTTCTCCATCTTCTAGCCCAGAGGGTGCCAGATAATTAGACTCTAACATAGTGGATGGAGGTCAAGGGGAAACTGATGAGACCATTTTATTGTCTCTATTATATTAATCCTTATACTCTATTTTTGATTATTATAAGAACAATTGTGAACTTTTAGTTAGTTGAACTTATGTCAAGTACAGATAGAACCATTAAACCCATGGGTGGAATAGATATCTCATATTATGCCAATATTATATATATGTTGCAGTATTTCATATAATAATCAAATGTGTGTTCTAACATCTGGATTAATTTGAATAAGCTACTTGTATGAATATCTTTTGCATGATAACTAATCCTTCTAGGAAGTAGGAGTCGCTGGGAGTGGTAGACAACATTGAAGGAGGACGTTAAAGACCAGCTTCAAACAGATAAGCCATAATGGCATCAGAAGACACGGCTATCGCAAAT
This sequence comes from Thuja plicata, assembly GCA_018584345.1. NCBI lineage: Eukaryota > Viridiplantae > Streptophyta > Pinopsida > Cupressales > Cupressaceae > Thuja > Thuja plicata. The sequence goes on along the minus strand of MU223376.1, from coordinate 377,359 downwards.
AAGGAGCCAATATTTCAAAGATGCATGAATGTAGCTCTGCTATATTCCCTCTGTATTCCCAGCATGTTGACTAGGTTGCCCAGACTTCATTGCATATGTCGTGGGCTACTGCGTTTCCTATTTTTTCTCTTTGGCATGGTTTTAGTTAGATAGTTCATTTTTCTGTTTTGAAATAAAGAAGTCAATCCTCTATTTATAGGGATGAGATTGATAGTTTGTAAGTTTGGAGATTTTTGGAATACATTGTTCTATTGTATCTTGCACAACAAGTTCATTTCTGGGTTTATGTATCATTCTCATGTAATCAGTTTTGAAAGATAATGAAGTAACTTTTGGTTCATATTTTGTGTTCATAGATTAGCAGAAGCCGACCAAGGGGGCCCACTTGGTAGGTGGATTAGAGTACAAGTAGAATAGATTTACTTTATGCATTTCCAGCATTCTAGATATAAGATTATGGTTTCTTCCTGCAGCATTGTACTTTGTTAATGTTCCTGCAGCATGGTGGAAACCATGTCGACAAAGTGATTTGTACCGATTCTTGTTCAGGGAAGTAACTATTTACGTATACCTACTTGTCTTTTATAGATTCTATTGTTTACCATCTTTCTCTTATATAAGTATTATCATTCACTTTCATATGTCTTATGGTTTAATATTTTGAAATTCTTTGTCCTTGAATCATTTTCTTAACTCTTTTTCAATAAAGAAATTTAGGTACCTAATCTTGTGACTTTCTCTCCTTAAAGACATGATGTAATTACAATTAGTATTGAAAAATGCTTTTGAAGTCCTATATGATGCTTTCATCTAAATCCTAATGTAATTACATGGAATTCTACACATCTTAT
>MU223376.1:341801-368091 GCA_018584345.1 Thuja plicata | reverse complement strand
TTGAATTTCATGAGAAGTATGGAATAAAGATTTCCTTTTCATCCCCTTATCACCCTCAAGGGAATGGCCAAGCATAATCTAGCAACAAAAATATAATGAAAATTATCAAAAGGATGTTAGATAATAACAAAAGAGCATGGGATTCAAAATTACCTCTCACACTTTGGGCAGAGAGAATCACAGTTAAGAAATCTACTGGGTATGCTCCATATGAACTTGTTTACGGAAAGAAAGCTGACTTACCACTGAATAATTTGTTGCCAGTGTATAAGTTTATGAATGAAGAACAATATGAAGAAGTGGATTTCATGGAAGACAGACTACTACAACTTGTAGAATTGGATGAGATAAGGAATAGAGCTCATGAGAGAAATCAAGAATTGCAACAGAAAGTAAAATATTTATTTGATAAGAAGACCACAGAAGGGAAATTTCAGGAAGGAGACTTAGTTTTGAGATGGAATGTGAAAGATCAAGACAAAGGTAAACATGGAAAGTTTGATGCTTTATGGATAGGTCCTTTTGTCATCATTGGTAAATGAGGTGAGAATTATTACATTTTACAAGATTTGGAAGGTTACAATCAAGAACTTCCTGTGCATGGTCAGTATCTTAAACCTTTCTTTCATTAAAGATACGAATAGGCAAGTGTTCTTTCTTTTCCTTTTTTCTTATATACATATATTATCATTGGTTTTCTAATGGTCTGCTTTCCAGAGATAGCTTGGATCTTGCTGTGTTCAGGTATAAACACACATCCCCAGAAGGAGCCACTGGTGGAAACCATGTCGACAAAGTGATTTGTACCCATTCTTGTTCAGGGAAGTAACTATTTACGTATACCGACTTGTCTTTTATAGATTCTATTGTTTACCATCTTTCTCTTATCGAAGTATTATCATTCACTTTCATATGTCTTATGGTTTAATATTTTGAAATTCTCTTTATCCTTGAATCATTTTCTTAAGACTCTTTTTCAATAAAGAAATTTAAGTCCCTGATCTTGTGACTTTCTCTCCTTAAAGACATGATGTAATTACAATTAGTATTGAAAAATGCTTTTGAAGTCCTATATGATGCTTTCATCTAAATCCTAATGTAATTACATGGAATTCTACACATCTTATCATTTCATTATGAATCTGTAAAATCCGTATTGGTGATAAAAGAAAAGAGATAATATTTTATGAAAAGAATTATAACTTTGATTTAATGATGCCCTTAAATGTTCCAACTAGTAGTCTATCAATATTTTGGAAAGGTTAAAATTGGTTTAATTAAACTTACATGGATTTGAATGATTATTACTTTCATGAGATAAGATGGTGTTGTTATCTATGATTATGATTTGAAAATTATAATGTGATCGATAAATGATATCTCCTTTTCACATATATGATATACTTTTATAAAATGACTAGGTTTGTCATTATTTTAATGGTGTGATAATAATATTGGAAAAGAAGTTAGTATATATATATATATATTTTTTTTTTTCAAAATATGTTATATTTATGAACACGAAAAGGAATTTGAATAAACAATGTTATGGAAAATGTTGTTTAAAAGAAGGCTAAAATTTATGTTAATACTATGTTAATCTATAAGTATTTACGTTCTTAATCCTTATCCATGATATTAGTATATACTTGTGGTTTCCTATGTTAATCATCACGACCAAAATTTATATTGTTAATTTGCCTAATGATTTTCACGCTATTTATTATTAAAGAGAAATAAAACTATAATGGTGTGTTATTTCTTCTATACAATACTCTTTTATTTGATTATTAATTGAAACAAGGCTTTTAAAGGAAATATAAGAGTTAATTTAAAGAGATCAACTAAAATGGTAAAATCCATGAGTAAGAAATTACGTTATAAGATTTGGTTTATTTCTTTTTCCTATGCTTGATTATCATCATATGAATCTCATCTTATCCTTATGGTCTTTATCATTATAGCTTTTATCTTTATGGTGACAACATGTTTGGTTCAGATCTACTTGCCACTAATACATTATTCAAACTTGTTGAGTCACTCTTTTCAACCTTATTAATAAAAATACCTAGCATTATCCAAAATCAGCGATAATAGCAGCATCTAATCTCATTTCTTTTGTTGATATCTATGCCAGGATGGATTTTCTCTCCCACTCCACATTTTTACAAAACTATTGCTTCGGGTACTCAAATTTCTGCTTCCACTTGGCAATCAAATGCAATTTAAAAAAGAAAAATCTAATCCTGATTATTACCAACTTCAAATCCAAATAAATACTGGAATGCTACGTTCAAACAAATGCCCATGAAAGGATATGAAAGGATGTTGATTGGAGAAGTAGTTGAAGAGAAATGCAAAAATGAGGAAAAGCGCCATCTTCCATCTACAACCATGAAAGGTTATGGTACAGTCCCGTTAAGTGGGAGGACATCCCTATCAAGCCCAAAAGACATTCATAAATGACCAACTTGTATCCTCCCACAACCACAACAAATGAGTGACCAACAGTTTGTAGGAATCCAAACATTTTTTGCTATCTTCAATCACCAAAACACGACCAACTCCAGCGTTAGATGTAGATTTATCAGCTCCAACATTCTATAGGGAAGGTGAATGGTCTTACCACATAGTGGATCGACTCCCAATACATTGCAAACTGATTACAAAACCACAGCAAATGGATGCCATAAGTTTTTAGTTATGTTGGGAGGGAAGAATGGATCCAAATGCATTTTGTATTCTGCAGTCACCATGCAACGACCTGCTCCAAAGATGCATATTCAACATTGATAATTGTATTTGGAATGGCTGGCAAAAGGCGTTGTGCAGTCTACAGGTGATGCAAAGTTTGTTTTTAGAATCAGTGGCACCACATGATGGATCGACCTCCCACATACTATGCATATATTATAACAAAAAAAAAGGCCGGTTATAAACAATTTGTGGATCCCTCATCACAACCATCAATTTCAAACGCACCAGGCAGGGGTCTTGAATGCAATTACAGAGGAGTTTATATACAAATCTATTTAGTTGAGCAGGTTCTATGCAACTGAATCAGTTAATAATTATTACTGATTAAGAATAGCTTGTTATCAAACTATTGTAATAGAATTATAGTTGGTTATGGATTAGTTTTAGGGAAAGGGTGTGATGTTTTCACACACCCTTTCAATTTTATATTTATATTCAGTCATAAATCTGCAAACGAAGACAAAATAACATTGAACAAGACATAATGACTGATATGTTGAAACTATGGATTCTTGGGGTGTGATGGAATGAAAGATAGTCAAATTCAAAATCTGAATGCAAAGATCCAATACACCATTTCTTGTCAAGCAGAGATAAGTCGGTATTTCATTTATTGTGCAATAGTTTCTCGTTATTTCTTTATAATCAAGTCCTTCACATAAATCAATTTGAAATTCCTTAAAATGATAGTTTCAATTTGCGTATATTTCAATTTAAGTTTATATTCTGTATATTCAATTGTTTCTTTCTCATTTTTGCATGGTTAAAATCTTATTGATTAAAGTATTGATCAATTAGTCCGTCATCTGAGAAATAGTATTAAATTAAAGTATTGTTTAAACTTTTTTAGTTATATGTGAATATCATAACACCTTTAAGGTGATAAGATTTTGTTTTCAAAGCCATCTCTGAAGTTGAAGATAGGATTAAAGAATTATCGACTCTATTGCCCATTATTGAAATAAAGCACTGGTCTCTCTCGTTAATTGAATTTGGTATAAGGTTTCATTGTTTCAAGTTTTTGAATTACTCTTTTATTTCATCTAATCCATTTCATATCTCAATCATATCAAGCAATATTAAATACATTATATTTCAATAACACATATATTTTTAGTTTTGTGATCTTATTAACATATTGAGAAGCAGGAGTTGAATTTATCAGTTATCCGCTATAGGAAACCTCTAGAAGACTTTGAAGACAAATTTAAAGTACAGGCCCGCCAGCGTTGGTTCTGTGGATCCAGAATTGTAGGAGGTTGTTGAAACCTCATTCATTGGCAAATCGATTGTATCTATCTTCATTGGATAAGCGAAATCCATAGGAAGTCCAATCTGTCGATTTGAGCACCAACACAACACCTGCAAGGATAGTTATAGTGAATGCTCTAGGCTGAAAGAATAGGTTTAAGTAGAGTTTGCAAGTTGTAGAATTCATTTTAGTAAGGAGTAAGTGTGTTTCCCTTCCTATAGCTCTAGTATAGATTAATTTCATGTATTTTACTTTCCTGCAGCATAGGTAGAGTGACTCTTTAAGGAACTTAGTGCACATACTGTGCCGTACTATTTCAAGTATATGTCCCTGGGTTGAAAAACTAAATGCACCTCATGGTGGGAGAAGTGATCCTTAGATTGAATAAACTATTCCTATGAGAGGCTTTGGGCATGATAACTAAGCACTTATTGTGAGGCGGTTCATTTTTGGCGCCGCTACCGGGGATGGTGTCAAGCTAAGAAACTTTCTGAGTCATTTTTCATTCTTTTAGCTATTTTAGTGGTTTGTGGTCCTAAATTTGCTTCACCAGTGTGAATAATTCATTTGCATGCATTGAAGGGGAAGAAGAAGAGATGAATATGGAAAATTTCTTCCAGGAGAGTCTACGAATTTGAGTGAAAAAGCTGAAGAAGTTGAGTTACCTTTTGTTGACGCAAGTCCCGAGTTTCTTGCAACATCTTCCTCTAAAGCAGAGCCTTTAGACATAAGTGGTCTTTGACCTTTTGCTGAAATCTTGGCCAGCTTTCTTGATAATTCTGACCCAAACTCACCTGATGTTAACAATCCTATGGCTAACATTCATTTCCAACAACAAATCCTAATACCTCCATCAATGGCACAAGGTACTTTCCTATTTCCTCTACCTAGCTTCATAAACAATGCCAATCTCAAAAATATACCGCCTGCTGCACTTTTGAAGTTTTATGGCCTCATAACCAAAGATCCTGCCACCTTTTTGTTTGAGTTTGACATCCTTTTTCATAGCTTTGACTATAGCACTAATGCCCACAAAATCAAACTATTTCTAGCAACACTGAAAGAGTCAGCGTTACGATGGTTCATGGGCTTAGGAGCAAATGCAACAGGCACATGAGATGAGATGCAGACTCTGTTTTTGTAGAAATACAAAGAATATTGAAAGGGGAGTGACCCAAGGGGAGATGAAATTTTTACAGTATCACAAAAGGAGGATGAAACCTTGGAGGACTATGTTTCACGTTTCTTATATACCATGCAGAAGAATCCCCAACATGTTCTGGCGGAGGATTCATAAAAATTAGTCTTCTTAAGAGGAGTAAACGACAATTGTTTAGAAGCATTGGACCTCATGGATGGTAGGGACATATCCCAATCCTCTTAGGATGACCTCAAGAAAATATGTCTCAACTACTCCAGATCAACTGGGAAGAAAAGCAGAGGATATCGGTCTACAGTCATTAAAGGGAGTTCGGGCATTTCCAAGCTAGAGATATCTAATTTGCTCATGGATTTCAAGAAAGACATCATTAATGATGTCACTACACATCTTGACACCTTGACTGCTAAGAAGAAACATGCAGACACTGAATTGTAGTTAGCTGAGTACTATCCTCATTGTCATAAACAAAAGAAAGACTACGGATGCAAGCTAGTGGTGAACCTGGAAAATCAACATTTGCATACTGAGTACATGAAGATAGAAGGAGACGACGAGCAAGTTTTCTTCATTTCTCAATGTCAACCATGGGATTCAAGATAAGGTATGCTCAAGACCCATTACAATTTTAAAATCCTTACAATAGTCAATGGAAAAACCAAAGTTATTAGAATACTCTTCAGTACTCTCTGCCAACCTGGAATAACCAGTTGGCTAACCAACAGAATAACCAGTGGCCTAACCAACAAAATCAATGGAAACCACCGCAAGGAAATTGGCAACAAAATAACCAATGGAGGGGGCCTCCACAGTGGCCTAACCAAAATCCTTCTTTTCCATAATTGCCACCTCTAGTACCTCCTCCTGCAATAATGCCACATCCTACAGCCACTATTCCTAATCCAAAGCAGACCCAATTACCTGCTCAGCCAAAACCTAATCAAAATAATAAGCAAAAACAATAGCCAATGTATACCACTGATACACAATAGTATCCTGCCTATGATCTAGAGATATCTGATATCTATTTGAGGTCAGGTACTACTCTACCTGCACCCAAAAATCCTATTATCACAGAAGTTGCAGAAACTCCTCCAGCATCAGCACCTCTTCCAGAGGATACATTGCAAGATACCACCCAGTCAACTCAAAAATCTAGCAAAATTGATGTTGAAACCTCAGTTGACCCTCCTTTTCCACAAAGACTCACAATAGAAAAGCCTATATCCCAAGAGGAAATGTCATTTGACATTCTTGAGCAGCTGAAGAATTTGCACATCCAAATACCTCTGTTTCAAGCCATCAAAGACGTTCCTATATATAGACAAGATATTAATGATGCATGCCTTAAAAATCTTGGAAGGAAAAAGAAGGACCCTCAAATAGTTCATGTAATAGGGCAACTTGTAGATATCATGTTGGGCAAGGTAGTTATACCCAAGCATTCAGATCCTGGAAGTCCAGTAGTTGACTTGATAATTAATGGGCAATTTGTTAGAAATGCTTTAGTTGATTTGGGAGCAGCCATAAATGTAATGACTAAAGATACAATGCACAAACTAAGTATAGAGGGCTTGAGAACAACTCCAATAGTGTTACAAATTTCTGATAGTTCAACAGTCACTCCAGATGGCCTTATAGAAGATGTGGTAGTCACCTTAGACTCATGGGAATACCCTGCTGATTTTCTCATTTTATCACCAAAAGTAATCTTTGCTGGCTATCTAGTCATCCTAGGGAGACCTTGGTTAGCCACCACTGATGCAAAAATTAGTTGCAGATTAGGAAGTATGACAATTTCAAATGGTCAGGCAATAAAGAAGCTAGCACTCTATCCTCCTGCCCAACCTCAACCAGAATTGAGAGATCCTATTTGGCTAGAACTAGGGGATGAGGGAGAAGAGGTCAACTCTGTTGCCCAACTTATGATGATGCATAGATAGTCTTTTCTAAAGATGCAAGAGGAAGATGATGTAATACAAAGTATTCTTACCAATGAGTGTATAGTAGCAAAAGATGTTTTTGAAAGTGCTATTCTGTAGCTATGTACCTATGAGGACTGTGTCTCCAGCAAGCCCTAAGATAATTAGCCAATTATTACCATGTGAAGTAGCTACAAGCCCAGAACCTGAGATGTCAATGGTAGAGCTAAAACCTACTGTGGAAATTTCCCCAGGTCACAATCTCCATGTGAACAACAAGTTTCCACCCCCACAATTGGCATTGTTAACAAAACTCTTGTGTAAGCATGAGAAAGCCTTTGCTTGGGATTATGGAGACATGCTAGGTTTGAACCCCAAACTTTGCACCCATATGATCTACATTAATGATGACAGCTTACCACTCCGTCAACCTCAAAGAATGATAAATCTAGCACTGAGAGAAATAGTCAAAAGTGAATTACAAAAATTATTAGATGCTAGTTTCATCTATCCAATCTCCGATAGCAAGTGGGTATCACCTTTGGTCATTATACCTAAGAAAGGAGGGAAATGGAGAATATGTGTGGATTATAGAGAGTTGAATAACTCCACAAAGAAGGATCATTTTCCTTTTCCCTTTATTGATCAAGTCCTGGACACTCAGGCTAGTAAGAAATATTTCTCCTTTTTGGATGGATACAGTGGTTACAACTAGATCAACATTGCTCCCAAAGATTAGGAGAAGACTATATTCACATGCCCTTGGGGCACATATGCTTATTGTGTATTACCATTTGGCCTAATGTACTAGCTACTTTCTAGAGAGCTATAATCAACATCTTCGCTGACATATCACATGATTGTATGGAGATATATATGAACGAATTTACTACATTTGGTGTCACCTTTGAGGAAGCCCTAAAGAATTTGGAAAGAGTATTAATCAGATGTCAGGAACAAAAATTGTCTCTCAACAGTGAGAAATGCTTCATGATGATGCAGGAAGGTGTAGTGCTAGGATATTTTATCTTCGAAGCTGGAATCTAGGTAGATCCTACAAAAATAGAGGTAATTCTCACATTACCTATTCTACAAAGAAGAAAGATGTTAGGTATTTTCTAGGATATGCTGGTTACTCTAGGAGGTTTATCCAAAATTTTAGTCAAATAGCTAGTCCTCTGTATACTTTTCTTACCAAAGAGGCCGAATTCAATTGGACAAAGGAATGTAATGAATCCTTCCTGCAGCTTAAGAAACTATTGACCACTGCACCCATACTTAGGGGTCTTGATTGGACTTTTCCATTTCACATTCATACAGATGCTTTAGACTATGCAATAGGTGCTATCCTAGGACAAAAGTCTAGTAACCTAGAGAATGCAATTTACTACATTAGTAAAAGCCTCCATGGACCAGAGTTAAAATATACAGTGACCGAGAAAGAATTACTAGTAGTAGTTTATTATCTGAACAAATTCTGTCATTACATAACTGACTATCCTATTTTTGTTCATACTGACCATGCAACCATAAAATATATCATGAACAAACCTGCCATCATAGGTAGGTTAGCAAGATGGATTCTTCTTTTGTAGGAATTTGACATTACTATAGTTGAAAAAACTGGCAAGGAAAATGTAGTAGCTGATTATCTATCAAGAATCCACCATATTGAAGAAGATACTACTCTGATAGATGATGCATTTCCAGATGAGAATTTGTTTCATATTGATGTCCAAAGTCCATGGTATGCTGACATAGCTAATTACCTTGCAGCAAACAAAATGCCAACACACTTTTCTTACAAGGATAGGACACTGCTTGTCGAGAAAAGCTTTAATTTCTCTTGGATTGATAAAATACTATTTTACACTAGACCTGATCAAGTAATGTGCAGATGTGTGCGAGAAGATGAGACATATGACATTCTCCATGCCTATCATAATGAACTGCATGGGGGACACTTTGGAGTAAAAAGAACAGCCCAAAATATTTTAACAACCAGATATTATTGGCCTACACTTCACAAGGATGCAGCCAGCTACACAAGGAAATGTGACAAATGTTAGAGAATGGGCCGACCCACTAGATAAGATGAAATGCCCCTAAATCCAGAGGTGGTGGTAACTCCATTTGACAAATGGGGTATGGAATTCATTGGTCCAATAGATCCTCCATCCAATGGGAAGTCTTACATCCTGGTGTGCACTGATTATTTGACCAAATGGGTCGAAGTAAAAGCCATGAAACATGCCCGAGATCACAAGGTTGCAGAATTTTTGTATGATGAAATTTTCACCAGATATGGGGTACCAAGAGAACTTGTAACTGACCAAGGTGCCCAATTCACTTCCAATATGATAACAGAGCTCATGAAAGAATATAATATCAGGCATCGGAAGTCAAGTACCTATCACCCTCACACCAATGGATAGGTGGAAGTTATAAATTGGGAAATAGAAGCCATCTTAACAAAAAAAGTTCATTTGAATCACCGGGACTGGATCAGTAGACTATTAGAAGCTATCTGGGTGTATAGGACAACTGGGAAAACCACTATAGGGTTCACTCCATTTGAGCTATTGTATGAAAAAACAACCATGCTACCAATTGAATTTGAACACAAAACACTACAGACAGTACTGGAGTTAAATATTGATCTTCCTGCAGCATAGAAGGAGTGATTGCTACATGTCAATTCCTTGGATGAAATGCACAAATCTTCCCTGGAGAGAATTGAAATAGTCCAGAAGCAGAGAAAAAAATGGCACAACTCACATGTTAAGAATAAACAGTTTCGAGTTGGCGAATGGGAATTACTATATGATTCCAGATTCAAGGAAATACAAGGCAAGCTACAGATAAGATGGTTGGGGCCATATGAAATAAACCATGTATTCACCAATGGAGCCATCCAGTTGACCACAATTGACCCAGTGCATTTCAAACTATTAGTCAATGGACATCGGCTAAATTTGTATCACCAACCTCAAACAAAAGAAGACTTCCTGCAACAATTCCAACAAAAAATTTCAAATGAGCAACAGGTAACACTTCCTGCAGCAGAGGGTGCAAACCTTCTTCCTGCAGCTCTTCAGTAGAATTCCATTGAGCATGTCCATAATAAAAAATTTGTGTTTACATGAAGTTCATTCCTCCATTCAATTTCTACTTCTTCTTTCCAACTCATCTCATTTCTTTATCTACCACCCACCCACCTTCCACGTCATCACAATTATCCTTTCTTTGCTTTCAATAAGCACTGAGTATGCTAACGCAAACCACTGCCACTTTCATTCCACTCTCTCCACCTTTTAATGGCATGTGAAAAGATCGAATGATAGGTACAAGCTTTTCAATTTTTTTTTTCCATTTTTAGCGCATAGATTTCGATGATTATATCTAGTACTGCAATAAATATATCATTCCGACATTAAGCCAGTTCCATTCCTCATGCCAAGTATGCCAAGTATGGACACTTGTCAATGTTACGTAGGGGGGAGGGAAGTGTATTAATTCCAAATTGTCATTTCTATTTATGCCTAAAATATTTTATGTCACCTCAAATCTATACTTAGCCTTTGTCTGATTAAAGTTCTATTGCTATATCGCACAACTATCGTACCTTTATTCCCAAATCCTCCATGATTGTCAGACTTGATGTGACTTATAATTAGGTTATGTGGAAACCCACAGTAAATACTATAATTTCTCTTGTTAAAATACATCACCATTATTCATGCTAAGGATAACAGAGGAATTCAGAAGAAAAGCCCATAGTTTTTCAAAAATGAGTAGTCTGATATTCAAGGAACAGGGCATTTATCTACTACAAGGGCAGACAAATTGAAAATTGGCAAGCACAGATGAGAGGCTAGTTATAGAGACACTAGACAGTAGTACATGGTGTGCTACTTTCAGATGTTGAAGTGGTAAGAAGATTTAATGCATGTGGCTGGCTAGGATATTTCTTAAGGTTAATAGAGTTTTATGAAGACTCAACAGCTAAATTTGTGGGTACATTTGAAGAAGGGAAAGCAACTGTGTGGGGATTGACAGTGGTCACCACAAAAGAGAAAATAGAAGAACTCAATAGGTTACCAATGGTTGGGGAACATTACCCCAATGTGCACGATGCCAGATCAGCTAGGGCCCAGTTTACCCTACCAGGCGACCCTCCATTGGAGATTACCAAACAAGGGTGCAAAAAAATGTCTATCCCTCTACCGTATAATGAGTTGGCTATGCACATTATTAGGTATTTTACATGTGAAGGGAGATTTTCTAATTTTCATGCACATCATTTCAAATTATTGAATTATGTAAGGCATAATCTGCCAGTAAATGTCCCAAATTTATTGTACAATATGCTATGCATTAGTGCTGAGGAGACCCAAAAAGGATATGTAAATTTTGTCACCCACCATGCCCTAATTAAATTGTTGATAGAAAGATCTCTTAGGGATGCCTCTCCCATGGCATGGTAGGAGTTTGTCTAGCACAAAACCCTACAACCACGGGTTAACCCTAATGTACAAATTGGTCATGATGATGCAATACCAATTGACCCAGCCATTGAACAAGATACCCAAGGGGTAGAAACCGTAAATGTTCAAGAAAGTGTGCCCTTCCTACTCATGAGAGAAATGTACCTACTTCTACCCAAACCAAAGGAAAATGAAGATTAGAGGGAGAAACTTCTGTTCCTGCAACCAAGCAACAAACCCCAACTTATTCAAAAGGGAAGAAAAATAAGTTGGTTCCTACAGCAACTACTCCTATAGCAGAGAAACCGAAGAAGGCTATTAAGAGAAAGGCTGTAGAAATTTTAGAAACCCCTGTGTGAAGGAGTCCTAGAATGAGAGGATAGATCCCTAGAGCATCCTCTAAAATCCAACCCAATTCTCCTTTGAAATTTGATGAATAAACCAATGTGAAAATTATTCCAGATGATTCCCCAAATCAGTCTGCAGTTCCAGACTTTCCACCGCATTCAACAGAAAATTATGAAGTTGAACCTAATGTTTACCAAAATAGTCCCTAGGAAATCCATTAAGATATTCTAGAAATTAACGAGGAGAATGCCTCAGTAATCCATCAGTCAGCCTATGCAGAAACTACCTTAGTGCCCTACAACAGAACTTGGTTAATAAGTTTCTTAGAGTAGTCTTGGAAGGAACAGAGGAGGCAAAGTAACCAGGCAGAAGATTGTGGCCCAATCACCTTGCAAAATCTTCTCTTTGGATTGCATGATAAGTATGTTTTAACAACAACTTTATGTGGAGAGGAGAAGAAGAAACTAAAAAGAGTAATAACAGAGCAAGGGGAAGAAATTGCAGAATTGAAAGAGCAATTGGCAAAGCAGAAACAAAATATGGATCATGCCCTCAAATTGGCTGATCAAATAATTGCATGTAGGCCACCTCCTAGGGTTTATACCATCTGTTTGAAAGAACAATTCCTCTTGTTCCAACTAATGATGACCATTAAAGATATAGACTCTGAGTTCAAGTCAGCCCAAGAATTTTATGGCCTTTACCAAACTCTTCCCTCATGGCAGAAAAATCTACTTTGTGAACTGTACATGCATAACTTCATTATCCTAGCTAAGAATGAGCGGAATCCTCCACTCTACATAGGCGATATACACCTAAGGGAATTAATGTCCTGGATGCATAATGAAGCCAACTATGATAGACAGTTGGAAAACTATAGGGAACAAGAGAAAACAGAGCCATTACCATTAAGAGAAGAGAGCAACAAGTCAGATATACTCCTCAGAGATTGGCTCAATTTGACTTATGGAAAAATTAAGGAGGAAACAAGGGATAAATTTTTTGGGATTCATACAGATGTCTATGCAGAATATGATGGTTTGTCTTACTTTGTCTTTTAGAGAGCCTTGGCTGGAGCCAGAAGTAGATGGGGTAGGTTATTCGAGGCATTGAATAAATCAAAACCACACAGTCCTATCAAACTCCAAGAAGCTATTCAAAGAGCACCAAAATACATGCAGCTGGGAAGGCAAACTAGACAGGAACTCTGGTGTCCACTCACCATGTAGCCACCGATGCTCCTCTGGCCCTTGTATGACATCAATACTGACAGACTTGTCCGACTACAGGAAAATCACAGAGTGGATGTCTGGGAGAAAACAAGGGGGTTCTATTACACCTTCAAAAGCCAAAGGAGAGGGAGAATAGAGGTTGGATATTTTAGAGAAACTACTAGAAGATGTAATGCTTGAGGATAAGCATTCATCTTGCCAAGGGGAAAATGATGAGACCATTTTACTGTCTCTTTTATATTAATCCTTATACTCTATTTTTGAGTATTATCAGAACAATTGTGAACTTTTAGGCAGTTGAACTTATGTCAAGTACATATAGAACCATTAAACCCATGGGTGGAATAGATATGTCATATTATGCCAATATTATATATATGTTGCAGTATTTCATATAATAATCAGATTGCGTGTTCTAACATCTGGATTAATTTGAATAAGCTACTTGTATGAATATCTTTTGCATGATAACTAATCCTTCCAAGAAGTAGGAGTCGCTGGGAGTGGTCGACAACATTGAAGGAGGATGTTAAAGACCAGCTTCAAATCGATAAGCCATCATGGCATCAGAAGACATGGCTACTGCAAATAAGGAGCCACTACTTCAGAGATGCATGAATGTAGCTCTGCTATATTCCCTCCATATTCCCAGCATGTTGACTAGGTCGCCCAAACTTCATTGCATATGTCGTGGGCTGTTGTGTTTCCTATTTTTTTTCTCTTTGACGCGGTTTTAGTTAGATAGTTCATTTTTGTGTTTCAAAATAAAGAAGCCAATCCTCTATTTATAGGGATGAGATTGATAGTTTGTAAGTTTGAAGATTTTTAGAATACAATGTTCTATTGTATCTTTCACAGCAAGTTCATTTCTGGTTTTATGTATCATTCTCATGTAATCATTTTTGAAAGATAATGAAGTAACTTATGGTTCATATTCTGTGTTCATAGATTAGCAGAAGCTGACCAAGGGGGCCCACTTGGTAGGTGGATTAGAGTAGAAGTAGAATATATTTACTTTCTGCATTTCCAACATTCTAGATATAAGATTACAGTTGTAACCACCCTAATTTGGTCTGCTATGACTAAAGACCCTATTTTCCCTAAGTGTGATCATACCCTCGATTATGTCCAAATGACTCTGTTACTGCTTGGCATAATTCTTCAAATCAATTTAGTTTCCTAAGGTGATCAAAATCACTAAGTTAATTGATTTAGCCAAAATTAATAATCGATCAAATACATGGCTAAAATGATTAATTTACTAGGAATTAAATAAAGTCCTAAATCATTTGCTCACTTGCAAAAGAACCAATCCCCTAGCTTGATTAATCTAATTAATTGGCTATAGTCCTTTAATTATTAAAACACAATTAAGTTGTTTAAATAATTACATTTCCTTTTTTTGAATGAATTAAATAAGTTTAATTCATTTCATTTATATTCCTCTAAACCCCCAACCTAACCCAACTCAACCACTTTGACCCTAGGTTCAAACCTTTCCCAACCCATTCACCCTTGCTAACCTTCTTCTAATCCTAATCTAATTCTAAACCCCTTCCTAATGATGTCACAATCCATTAAGGAAGTGATTAGGGACTCAACCCACTTGAGAAGGTCAACTTTCTCAAGCTTGACTTCTCTAAGGACCAACTTGCTAAGTTGAGCCTTACTCCCTCCCATGCCTCTTAATGAATTTCATTAATGACCCCTTAATGGATGTTCCCTCTTGCCCATCCCTCATTAATGCCCAAGGCATTAATGGCTCTTACACTTCATTAATGACCTTAGGGGCTCCATTAATGAACCTTCTCTCTCTCTCTCTCTCTATAAATTGAAGAGGGTTTGGAGCTCATAAGGAGCCTCAATTTTTGAATAGTAGTGTTGTTATGCCAAGATTTTAAAGGAATCTCAAAGCATTGTGATGCTACCCATTCCTTCATAGCTTCATGCACACTCCATAGTTACTTTCTTGCATGGTTATAATGCTCATTTTTAGACTAATATGCATGCTTAAATAATCAAATAGTTGTTTTAAACTTGAATCTTTCATGCTAGGTTATTTATGTCATTAGTATTAGCATAATCTGAGGGTTGTTATGTTATTTGCTACACTCATCCTAGTTAGAAAGCAATAGGTTGATGTTAGGGCTTTAATATGCTCATTAACCCTTGTTTCTCACTAACAAAATGACTTATTGAAGTGTTGTGTCGCAGGTAACAGGTGCACAAATATACACACACATTTATGGCGCCCACCGTGGGGCTCGATTTCCAACTTGGTCCCATTTTCTAATCATTTTTCCTTGATTTGTCATCCCAATTTTCAGGTCCAGGTCCGTATCTGGTTGGAAAATCTCGTATCTAGTGGATTTGCTTGCACCATGACTTCTTGGTCCGTATCGTGGTTTTCTAGGCTCGTATCCAGGGTTTCCTAGATCAAATTTGGTTCTGGCTCGTATCTGGTTACTAGAAGTTCGTATCTGGTAGCATAAGTTTGCATCTAGTTTCCTGCCTCGCATACTGGAATTCCTGACTCGCATTTGGTTAAAATTATTGCGACCTTCATTTTCTTAATTCTAACACTTAACAAGTTGTGTTTCTTGACATCTTGAACAACTTAACAAGTGATTGCAGGTTCTATTCAGGGCTCAGAAGACGTTAATAACATGTGTGATTGTAGGATTTTTTAGGTGTTTTCAAATACTAA
Organism: Thuja plicata; assembly: GCA_018584345.1. NCBI lineage: Eukaryota > Viridiplantae > Streptophyta > Pinopsida > Cupressales > Cupressaceae > Thuja > Thuja plicata. Next base: position 352,227 of record MU223376.1, on the reverse strand, counting down.
CCCCTTTCAAAGTTTTTCAAAACTTAAGACCTTTTCTTCACACTTGCTAAAACAACAAGATAATATGCTCTTTTCCTCTTGAGGAAAATCAAAAAGTCGAATGTTGTTTTATCATTTGTGATGAGAATCAGGCGTAAATGAACAAGTAATCACATCGCTTAATTAGATTTGGGAATCAGTAATTGGACAAACATAAAGCATTTAAATATTGTGGGATAAATGAACAAGTCCAATCGTATAGTTTCTTTTGGGACACAAAAATTGAACAAGCAAACTCATTAAATATTGCAGTTTATTGAACAAGGCAAACTTTATTTTCAAGCATCCTATTTTCATTAAATAGGAACATCTAAATCAGGCACAACATTGCTTGAGGGAAAGAACCATTTTGCTTGACTTTGTTTTGGGAGAAAATGGCTTAGATTAGGAGAGTATGCTCTTCTTCTTCAGAAGAATCATAAATCCAGACATCCAAAGCTCGCCAATCCTTTGTACACATATGTAATAGTAGAGGGCCTGCCGGTTGAGGAAAAAATCTCCCGGGAATGACCCAAGTGAGGATAGGTTTTATGCCAACCCTTCCAACTCACTATAAATAGTTGCTTCCTCGTAGGCTAAAGCCTTAGAAGACAGAACCGATTTTGTTCATGGAATTTTGACATCATTCCTTGAACATGCTTGGGTATATATAGAGTGGAGCCACTTGAATCTTGCTTGCGAGACTACATATATTCAGGTACTCATAGGGCTATATGCCTCAATTTTGCCTTGTATAATTCTATGGGGGACAGTTTCGAATGGATTGCCGAATAATAGACAACAATTGAACTGAAAGAATTCCTGATTCATCCCCGAAAGGGTGATAATATTTGTGCAAGGCAAAAAGTAATTTCCCCAAGACACTAGTCATATCGTGCCCTCACTTGCGTTTGGAGTTGGCTAATACAACATCATGACTGGAGCCATTGCGTGCTTTGTGAGGGCTGTATTCTGATTAACATATGAGTGTGTGCCTAAGTCAACAAGCAAATATTTTCATCCTCTACCTAGATAATAAGAACAAAATGTGTGTCTGTTTCACCTCCCTAATAATGCAACACTGTTTGATGTGTTCAAAAAGCCATTAAAAAGATAAGCTCCTCAAAACAAGCAATAAATTTCAAAACCTAGAGTACAAGTGTTTTTCACACATTACGACACCTCCTAACGCAATCTAGAAACAAACAAATTCACACACTTCAAAAAAGTACTTTCCATAAATCAATCAAAAACTGACAATCCATCATAAGCTCGTATCCTAGATTTCTTGGTCTGTATCTGGTTTCCTGAGTAGCATTTGGTCGCATTTAGGATCCCGGTTCACATCTGGTATTAAAAATCTGCATTCAGGGCATCAAAAGTTCGCATCCAGGGTTTCCTGGGTCACATCTGGAGGCTCGCATCTAGGATAGTGGGCACTTACAGACCTACTCCTAAAAAAAGCTTAGTTGATTAGGATACCCTTTTGGCTCTTTAGCTAGTTCCTGTTGTCTTTTCTGGTCTCCCAATTGAAGTTTCAAAACTTTTTCAAACGTCTACCTTGCATGCTTAGTCAGTCTTTCACAATTGGTTCAATACGTGTGGTCTACCCACTTTCTACCAACAACTTAGTTCCCAGCTCACTATTAGGGAAATCTAACCCTCTGACACTGGAATCATTTACGTCCACCAACAACAAATAGTTACTCTTACCTAGACACACCCACTCGAACAGTTTGAAACTCTCACTCGCACTATTGGGAAACATTGACAAAGTTGAGAAACAACTTCATGGATAACACAAGACACAACAAGTACACATATAAAGGATCTAAAGTGCCTCCTAAAACACCACACTTTCAAGGGGAACATCTCGTAGTTCTCTAATCGATCTAGACTCCCCACAAATGGATAGCAACACTCGCATATGGATTGAGGCTTTTGAGGAATATGACAATGCCAAACACCAAAAGCCCGAAGATACAGATGAGGAGGAAGAACCCAAGTTTGACCATCCTTTATTTGAGTCTGGTAGTGAGAATGAAATCACTGAAGAAGAATATGAAAAACTCAAACAGAGCAAGAGATTCCATAAAATAATGGAGAAAATGATTGACAAAGATAAAGAGAAATACTTCCTCCATCTAACGTCTATAGGTGTCAAATTACCTAAGGATTATGATGTGGAAAATCTCAAGGAAAAAGAGGTACCAACTCCTATATCCATTCTCAAGAAACAACTCACTTTGATGCAAACAAAGCTTGCAAACCTCAAACATGAGAAAGAGAAATCCAAAACAAAATACTCTTTGGACGCCATTTGTCCGTTTCCTTTTGAAAAAAGTATCACTATGGTCCCGTTTCCTCCCAACGCGGCAAGACCGAAGTATGAAAAGTACATAGGAGAAACTGACCCACATGATCATGTGAGGGAATTATGTTCTCTAAGCATACAATACATGCACAAACCTACATACCTCATGTGACTATTTCCAGGGAGTCTAGGAGGTAATGCCATGGAGTGGTTCTCAAAACTGAACCCTAAGGTCAAAACATTTGAGAAGCTGATTCAACGCTTGATCCAACATTACTCCTATAACATACAACATGATGTGACCATGATGGACCTATGTAATACCAAAAAAAAGACTAGTGAATCATTTACACACTTCCTACAAAGATGGAGGAAGATCTTTGCACGATATTCAAGGGCCATTCCTGAATCAGAGAAGATGGAGATCTTCATTAATAACCCGGTGCCTGAATTGAAATACACATTACAAATGCAAGACTCACCAAGATTTGACAGAATGATTAATAATTCCCTCCATATTGAGGAAGTCATGGTCAAAGGGGGGGAGATCACCCTTGAAAATGAAAACAAAACCAACAACTCCAACTCCAAGCCTAAATGGTGGAAGCAAAACAAGAATGTTGTTAATGACGGAGTAGTTGACGCCTCTAACATTAACCTTAAACTTGAGGTGTTCAATCTAACCAATAGTATGCAGGAAATCAAAGATGCCAAGATCTTGACCCCCATACCCAAAGCAAACAATGATAATAGCAAGGGTCGAACATGGACTTCAAAACCTCAAAGAACATTCACTCCTTTGGGAGAGCCTCTCGAGACTGTTTTGAAGACACTGTTGGATAACAAAGTTCTCACAATACCAGATTCCAAACTGTGGGAACCAATGGTCAAACCCAGGTGGTGGGATGATAACTCCTATTGTGTCTTCCACAAAAACAAAGTACACAAGAATAATAATTGCCTTAAGCTTAAACATGTCATTCAAGACCTCATTGAAGGCGGTAAGATCAAAGTGGATGGAAACACTACCAATGAGGATCATACAATATTCAATAAGCCCTTCCCTAATTATGACAAAGGAGAAGCATCTAAAGGGAAGAGTAATGAAGTGAACTACACCTATTCCAATAATGACAATGTGATCAATATGCTAGACATTAAGAATGAGTCAATTAATGTGGTCACAATCAAAGGTGTTTCATTCCACTCAAATACAGTGACACGAAGCCAAGCATAGGTCACAATCAAAGGACCCCCAAAACCGGCATTGACATCTAAGGTTCCTATCATTACTATTCCTAAATCAGTAGCAAAACATGTGGTTACTATTCCTGGAGCAAAATATGACTTGGTAGATCAATTGCAACGAACCCCTGCCAAAATTTCCATTTTTGAGTTGCTCAAAATATCCACAGTACATAGGGAAATCCTAGAACAAGCTCTACATGCTGCTAATGTCCCAAAGGATATTGATATAGACAAATTCCAAGTGATGGTCAATCACATCTCAGCACCACATTACCTCTCCTTTCTGAAGAGGATGATAAATCATTGGCACATCCACATAATCAACCCCTCCATATCGAAGTCCTTATTCATAAATCCCATGTTAGACGCGTGTTGATAGATGGAGGTGCAAGATTGAATATCTGTACACTTGATCTAATCAAGAGAATGGGTCTCTCAGAACAGATAATTGACTCCAGAAGAAAAATAACTATCAAAGCTTATGACGAGGAAGAAAGATCCTCCAAAGGTCTTATTATTCTGCCTATCAGAGTCAGACCGATTGAGAGGAATGTCATATGTCAAGTTCTGGATCTACGTTTGGCCTACAATATCCTATTGGGGAGACCATGGATTCAAAAAATGTAAGTTATGCCATCCAATTACCACTAGTGTATAAAGTTCCCACATAATGGGGTGGAAGTGACGATTCCTGTAGATGCTAACTACACTTGTAACAATATCAAAGCTGGTAGTATGATCCCGCATAACAAGGAGGCTATGGATACAATTGCTCCTGAAACTACCAAGGACATGGTTCTGAAGAGTTTTGCCAAAACCTTAAAACTTGAAGAAATAGGTATGGGAGAGTACAAGCTAGACCTGACTCCATCACAAACAGAACTTCTAGTGTCACCAAGATCCTATGGAAAACCTTCCTCGACATTCACACCTACAACATCCAAGGAGCCAAAAGTACACAAAGTGACTGGCATGGTAAAGACATCCACATATTCTTTAGATAACATAGAACAATAGGTAGTCTTGGACTGGCTTTACAAAGGAGAATCGGTGGAGGCTAAGGTCAAACATGTAGAGATATCCCCAGAATAGTATGGCAAGGGATATGATTTCCTAAAAAAAATGGGATACAATAGAAAGGGACCTCTAAATGACATAGGATGAGGGATTATTGAGCCTATACCCATGGAGTTTCGGAATACCTGAGACAAAACAAGACTAGGTTTTAATACTAAAACTGATAAACCCGCTTCAAAAGGCAGTCCAAACTCAGATAAAGGGAGTGATGAAATAGATGAACTAGAGCAGTGGTCTTATGAAATATTATTACATGTTGGCATAGAGGATCCTGACTAGCAAGGAGAAGACTATCTACCCAGCTTTGAGGTACCACAAGATCTTCACACCCCTTTGTTAGCACAACCTCCCATTCAAGAGGTAGGAGACACAACAATGACTGGTCTAGAGATATCATTGATAGCAATAGTTACTCAAGATGCACCCTGACAATAGGATTTACATCCTAACTGGGGGCAATTGGTCATAGTTTCACATATCCTTGACCTACGCCACTTTGATCCACATGTATCTAACTGGGTACATCAAATAACCATTGTTGAATACTTAAATAGATCTTATGATGGGGTCACTGACTCTCATGATTATGAATGGGATGAGCTATCTATCGCCACTGAAGATATTATAATAGATACAATTCACATGTTTGTGACATCCTCAACTCCTCGTAAATAGCCTAACATTACTCCCAATGACACTAATAATCCTGAAGCGGAAGAACAGTTCCTTCCTCCAATCACTAATGAAGAAACTGGTGATTACATAAGTCTAGAAGAATTTCAGAGGCTACAAGCAAGAAGCCTCCTTTTACGGAGAGATGATGATGAGATTTCTACTGATGAGTCACTAGAATTTGGTCCACATATAACTAACAATGACCCTTTTAACAATGATCTCACTCTTATTGATCTTAACATTGAAGAAATTAACTTAATAGAACATGTCATGTTGGTTAATGGTCTTGATGCTAACGCGATGCTATCCTTTCCAGAGTCTGATTCCCTATCATTGATACTTCTAGACCTAATTGATTGGACTAAAATAGATCCTACCCATATCCTCAACTTTCCCAATGACTATACTCTAGGTTTTTATCTAAATGCTTGCGAGCCTCACCCTTCTTACACCAATGCAAGGAGCAAGAATATGTCACATGAGGATATCAGGTTTCTCAGTCAAAAACTGAAAAATAAAAAGAGAGGAATGATGGTGAAAACCACTTTGTGGCAGTATAAAATCCCAAAATAGTAAAGAGAAAAGACGCATTTGATGGTGAAAACCTCTTAGAGGCACCAAAGGATGAGACTCTTGATATCCTCCCTGAACACTTTTATGAAAGGTCTTAAGTACTGATTGAACCAACACAGCCAGTAAATTTGGGCACCGTTGAAAATCCTCAAATAGTCCACCTTGCACAATATTTTTCTGTAGAAGAGAAGACACAGTTCACAGTATTCCTGAAAGAGAAGAAGATCAATTTTGCATGGTCTTATACAGATATGCCGGGGTTGGATCCTAATCTGATCATGCACCACTTATCTATAGCTCCCAGGATCAAGCCCATGAAACAAAAACTTAGAAAGATGCATCCTCATGTTGTACTACTAGTAAAATCAGAGTTAGAGAAGTTGTTGAAAGTCAGATTTATCAGAGTCATTACCTATGCAGGATGGATCTCCAATGTAGTCCCCATGTCTAAAACTAAAAAATCTATCAGGATCTGTATGGACTTCAGAGACTTAAACTAAGCATGTTCAAAAGATGACTTCCCTCTACCTAACATTGACATGGTCATAGACCTCACAACAGGCTACCAGATGTATTCTTTAATGGATGGATTCTCGGGCTATAATTGAATCAAAATTGCCCCTGAGGATCAAGAGAAAACTACATTTACATGCGCATGGGCACCTTTTGCTAGAACATCATGCCATTTGGGTTAAAGAATGCCAGTGAAACATATCAAAGAGCCATGATAACTATATTCCATGACATGATGCACAAGAACATAGAGGACTATGTGGATGACACATTGGCTAAATACAAAGAAAGAGGTACTCACATTGATGACTTAAGAAAGATATTGGATCATATGGAACAGTTCCAACTCAGGCTCAACCCAAAGAAATGTGCCTTTAGGGTCCAATCAGGGAAGCTCCTAGGATTCATTATTTCAGCAAAAGGAATTGAGGTAGACCCCGCTAAGGTTAAGGATATACTAGAGATGGCTCCTGCATGCAACGTTAGTCAAATGAGGACACTACAAGGGAGACTCTAGTCCATCAGGAGATTCATGTCCCAACTTGTAGATAGGGCACAACCCTTTACTAAATTACTACATAAAGGGGTTACCTTCAAATGGGATGAACACTGTAAAGCAAACTTGAGGGAATTGAAAGGATACCTGGCTACTCCTCCTATTCTTATGGCACCTATTCATGGAAAGCCCTTACTCCTACACATTTTAGCTACAACTACATCCCTAGGCATATTTCTAGAACAAGAGGATGAAAAAAAAAAGAAAGAGCTATCTACTACATTAGTAGGACACTAGTCACCTATGAGCTCAATTACAACATTATTGAAAAAGCATGCTTAGCAGTCATCTTCGCATCACAGAAATTGAGACACCATATGCTCTCTCATACAGTGAGGCTCATTGCTAAGATAAATCCTCTAAAATATCTCCTAAGCAGAACAACATTAACAGGGTGTTTGGCAAAATGGGTCCTGATTCTAAGTGAGTTTTACATTGAATACGTAGAAAGGAGAGCTATTAAAGGATAGGTCCTTGCAGATCAATTGGCTGATTCATCACTCCAGAATGATGAACCTTTAACAATTGAATTCCCTGATGAAACAATCATGCACCTAACTGAATATCCTTGGAAGATGTACTTTGACAGTTCATTCACTCAACAAGGATATGGAGCCAGGGTTATATTCATAAATCCTCAAGGCTACAAGATACCCAAGTCTTACAAATTGTTGTTCCCATGCACGAACAACATTTCATAATTTGAGGCACTGGTCAACGGTCTTAAGCTTGCCATGGAGTGGAAGATTGTAGAGTTACACGTGTATGGTGACTCCCAGATCATCATCAATCAGGTCAATGGGGAGTATCAAACAAAAGATGAGAATTTGACACCCTACAAGCAATTGGTTGATGACCTAAAGAAGAACTTTGTCTTTGTCACCTTCCCGCAGATACCAAGATCAGAAAACAAAGTTGCAGATTCTATGGCTACCTTGGCATCCATGTTACAAATAGAAGAACATCAATTCCGCTATGAATTCTTGGTGGAAGAACTATCCTATCCTGCCTTTGATACCCCTGAATACCAAGTAATATGTGCTTTAAACACCCCAGACCAATCCCAGTATGCCAATATCATTTCCTATCTCACTGACCAAACCATTCCTACTAATCTATCTAGAAATGAGAAGAGAGCTCTGATTAATACATCATCATGTTATGTCCTCATCACTAATAACTTATATCGATGAGGTATTAATGGTACACTTCTTAGGTGTTTAGAACTCGAAGAGTCTGATCTCGCATTAAAAGAAGTCCACGAAGGTGTATGTGGATCACACTCGAATGGATTTTCATTGGCAAATAAACTACTTAGAGTAGGCTATTACTGGCCTACCATGGAAAAAGATGCTATTCACTTTTCAAAAACATGTCTTAAATGTTAGACACATGGAAATCTCATCTATGCTCCTGCCAGAGAACTTATACCTTTCATTACACATTGGCCATTTCAACAATGGGCCTTTGACTTGGTTGGAAAAATATATCCCAATTCTTCAAATGGACATAAGTTCATCATTACGACCATTGATTAGTTCACAAAGTGGGTTGAGGCCATGCCGCTAATCAAAGCCACTAGCAAATAGGTGGCTATGTTCATTTTGAACTACATTATCTGTAGATATGAGATACCCTCTTCAATTGTAATGGACAATAGGGGCCAATTTAAAAATCAAGACATTGATGACCTTTGTGAATAGTTCCACATCACTCAAAATTGCTCCTCAATCTATTATCCTCAAGGTAATGGACAAGTTGAGGCATCCAATAAGAATATTCTCAAAATCCTACACCAAACTGTAAGTAAGTCTGGTAGAGATTGGCATCTACAACTGAATACGACACTATGGGCCTACAAAACAAGCATCATAACACCAATAGGAGCCACACCATTTGTTCTAGTCTATGGCGCTGAAGTAGTACTACCTATTGAGGTTGAAATTCTATCTTTGCGGATATCTTTACAAGGTCTTGTTACTGATGAGCAATATCACATCGATAAGGTGAATTATTTGGACCTACTAGATGAGCGTAGACAATAGGCGTTCGACCATCTAGAGGTGTACCAAGCACACATGTCCAAAGGGTACAATAAAAAGGTAAAGCCACACAAGTTTGAAGTGGGAAATCTCATCCTAAAAGAGAATCCTAAGAACTAGCCTAACAGAGAACATAAAGGAAATTTTGAACCTAACTGGCTGGGACCTCATGTTATCACTGCTACTTTTGGGACTAGAGCTTATCAACTAGCTACACTTGAAGGATACATTCTTCTAGATCCTATCAACACTCTACATTTGAAGTGATTCTACACTTGATGTTTAGCTAGAAGAGCCTGTACAACAGTTTTTTTTCAAAAAATACCAAAAACATTCAGAAATTGATCCTGAAGAAATTCAAAAATAGTGGAAAAAGTCTCGAAGAAAGGTATCTTTGGTGAAAACTTGGCAAATAGGCGCCTTGGTACTATAAAAAACATTAAAAAAAAAGAAAAAATAGCAAAAAAAAATTGAAAAAGAGAAAAGTGCCTTGATGAGCCCCTTGTAAAATAGGCATCTTGGTAGCAAAAGAAAGAAAAGATCTTGCAAAGTGGTGAAAACCTGGCAATCAGGCGTCACTTGTGTTCTGCACTCCATCTATCAATACATTGCTGACACTAGGCTTTCACAATTACACCTGTGGTAAATGCTGACTTCATTTCCTAAATGGCTATCTTATCCTCACTTGGGATTTGTCTGCATTTGCATCTTAGGAATAGGTCATTCTGCACTGGGGGCATCTTTGCTAGCATGGTAGGTTGGATTTTCTAGGTTTCTCTAGGATGGTTTGCCTCATGACCATTATTTTTCTTGATACATGCAAAACGATGTCACTTTTCTAAACAAGGGTGTCTTTTCAAACATCACATATCCCGACATGACATTTACATTAACAACGTTCTTACAAGGCTATATTGGATCACAAACATGAACGGATTATCCTATCAATGCACAGACATGGAACACCATATTGCTTGTATTCCAACTTTCTGCTTGATGAATCTTTACTATGTTTGACAAATGAATGAACAAGTACTACTTAAGCACACAGTTTAATATTGGTTTGATTACGATTCTTTCATGTCCTGATGATGTTTTCAACTAGGGGCATCTAAGTAATTATAAATTTTATTTTCTTGATTCACAATTGATGATTTATTATGTCTTCTTAGTTACTCAATGACATCTGCGCAAAGACAAAGAGTCAAAAGGATGGGGGGAATAATGTTTTATTGGTTTTCTAAATATGGTGATTGCTTCAAATGAACCTATAAATTTCACCTAACTTGGATGTTTATGGTAAGAGCTGCCACTATGGGCGGATAGCCGCATATATCTCGATCTTTGTTATGTGTAAACTGTTAGAATAGTCCCAAAGGATAACTGAGAGGGGGGGGGGGGGGGAATCAG
>MU223376.1:290997-322794 GCA_018584345.1 Thuja plicata | reverse complement strand
GGGGGGGGTGAATCAGTGGCCTCAAAAGTATTCAAATAATCAACCCAAAAACTTAGTACCACAATATTAAGCCTCTAGTTATCTTGATTCCTATAAGATGAATTCCTCCAAATACTTATATCAAATTACTACTGCTCAGAATGCTTTGTAAAACCTTCTACTATATGTTTCCCAAATAACAGTCCGTTAATTTACCGAAAGACAGTAAATTATCTAGAGTATACTGATCAATCCAATTAAGTTAAGTGTAATGCAAAACACTAAAGTAATGACTCATAAACACATTGACACATGTATTTTTAACATGGAAACCCCTTTAAGGGAAAAACCACTTGGGACTGGTAACCCAAAATTTTCACTCTTCTGAAGTGAGCGCGATGAAGAGCCAACCCTGTTAAAGGTTACAAACACACTGTTAGGTGTGACCTTGTTAGAGGATTTAAAAGTTTAGTTTGTCACTTGATATTGGGAATCTCTATGCTACCTTCCTTGATCAAACACTCACTTGGCCTGTCAATAGGTATCTGGCATCTCATGCTATCTTCATGATCAAATTTTTTGATACTCCTTGGGATGTATCTCAATATAGAAAGGATCTTTAAATCCCACTCAGTTAAGCGACTTTCTGAATCAATGGTTAAACTAAAACAATATGATCTGTTCACATATACAACTTATACTTGCAGATTTTTAGATCTATTGTAATCTCATAAAACTATTCTGATCAATATATCTTGGTTTATACCTTTTCTCCACTTTGATTCTGATCGGTGATGCTGTGCTCTGTTGCTTGGTGTCCGCAGAAAACTTTAGCTCTTTCCTCAGCTTGTTGATCAAGAATGTATGAAGTTTCTCTTCTTCAGTTTCTCTTCAACATCCTCTTTTCATTTATTCACCCACCACACCAATTCGAAATGAATTGAGTTGTCTCTATTTAGATATGATATCACCATTGTTAGGTTCTTGATTTTCTTGATCTTGGCATGATCCACAATTCTCTCCAATTAGATTTAAAGCAAAACTCCTATTTTATCTTGCTGAGATCTTCTTTCCAACTGGACAAAACAAGCTTTAAATCCCTTACTTATCTCTGGCTTTATCTTGTTGATGAAAACAAAGATAACTACTAGTTAACTCTATATTTAGCTCTGCCAGCTAGATATTTTTTCATTTCTGAACTCAGGTTGATTTTGGTGTTTAACTCTTTGATAGCTTTGGTCAACACTCCAATTCTCCTCGGGCTTCTCCATCGGTTTACACTATGTTTCAAGCCGATAGTTATGCTTGTGATTCTGCTCGTTGGTAATGTTCATTGGTGTTCTTTCTCGAGCATCACTATGATTTGAATTTCAGTGATCTCTATCCGTGGGTGTTCTATTGACCATCGGTGTTTGAAGTCATATTGAGAATGCTTGTATTTTATGCATAACTAAAAGCATAATATTTTTCTCTTTGATTCTCTAAAGTCTTTGACACTTTGATTATAACTGATTAGATTATATCAAGTTGACATCAATTAAAATACAATCCATTAACTGATTTAATGTCTTACATTATCCTTCTGCATTTCGGTGATCAACTTAACATCTTCAAACATTCAATCAGTTACATGTCATCAATCTCTCCCTTTGGCATTGATGGCAACATACTACATTATCATACTACACTATCACTAATACAATATGAAATATACAGTTTCATCAAGCTTTCCTAATGTAACTATTACAAATGTCTATCTCTCGGTAAGCTCAAAAATAGCTTAGATTTGTTTCATGCAAAGTGGTTGTTTTCAAACTTCAATCCATTCTCTGGATAGATGTATCATCTGCTATCTCTGTTCTGATATGTGCTCTGCCCTGACTGTTTTTGATTAAGGCAAAAATAGGTTTTGAAAAGACCCCTAAACCTTTTATAAGAGATTAATTGAGATAAGCATCATCAACCCATACAAACATAGATATCCTACTACGAACAAAAAAGCAGGACCCCAACGAACACCAAAAACCCAAAAAAAGGAAATCACAAAACTGCCAAAAAGACACAGGTTCCAGCATAGTTTCCAGCATAGTTACCAGAATAGATAAAAACTACTTCATACTTTCATAGTCTTCCTCAACCTCTTTCTACATGTCTTCCATTTTATCAATGGACTCCTTCAGTGCTTTCATCTCTTTTGGAATCTCTGGAACTTTCCTTTTAATGTCACTTCGGGTTCTGGTACCTGGGCTTGAGCTCCCAGCTTTGTCATCAATTATGATAGTAGTATTTTCCAGTAGACTACTCTCCAAGTAATCATATAATTCTTTGAGATTTTGAACAGAGACTTTAAGCCCTATGTTACTATGCTTGAGAATAATATTTATCATATGCCCGGTGTGGCTGATTTGATTTTTCATGTCTTTCAACTTTTCTTCCACAAGAGAGTTGACTCTGGCTGTAATCTCTTCATCTCTGTTGTTATTTTTTACCTTAATCAGTAGATCCTTCTCCATTTCTTCCAGCTTGGTTTTGAAGGGCTCCATAGTTTCTTGCATTTCATTCAGGTGCTGCTTCATGTCCTTCATTTCCTCACCGAGCCAATTCTCCATGCTAGCCCCATGATCCTCCTTGCTCTTTTGAATTCTATCATCAATTTCAAACCCTACCATTGTTTTTTGATTAGGGTCCGTTCTCTATCTTTTCTTTTTCCTGTTACAAGCCTTCAAATTTGGCTGCTCTATCTTCTCATCCTTGTCCTTACCATCATTCATTTCCTCATTTTTTATTCTCCTTGTCATCTCCCTCTTTTTCTTCTTCTTCTTTTTCCTCTTCTTGATTGCTGGCTTCATTTCCCCTATTCTCATCATCATCATTCAAGGGCATTCCCTCATTTATCTGGGTGTCCTCTTTACTCACATGTTCATCTTTATCTTTCACCAGAGCCTCCTCATTTATCTCTTGAGCTTCCTCTTCTATCACAGGCGTTTCCTCCTTCTCCTCTTTCTGAATCTCTTCTTCATTACCTTGACTATCGAGGGTTTGGTATTCAATCTCCTCCTGCCTTTCCAGATTTACCTTTTTCTTGTGCCTTACCCTTTTCTTCGGGTTCTCTTTTTTACTATCCAGCTTAACTTTCTTAGCATTCCCTATAACCCTTTGGGGAATGGGTTCTGAGATTTGATTTTTGGTGTATTATGAAATTAAAAAAATAAGCCCTTCATGAAGCACCGAGATGCTCACTTTTTTCGTATGCTCCATGACACTATTATTTAGCGATCTAAAAACATAGAAGGGAAACGACACCTTTTTGTTATGCCTAAAATGAAACGCAAGAACAAAATGAAGGTTGTAAATTTTGGAGTAGCGACCATCCAGGGTGAAATACTCGATCATCACTGTCAAAATGTTAGCCCAGTACTGACTCTTAATTTTGTTAATATCCACATAATCATCCGTCCCTTTGCTCAAAAGGGCTTCTTCTTCTTCAGTTTTTGGGAAGATTTTGAAAGCTTGAGTCCCAATGCGCTTGTTGTCCCTGTAAAAATTCATGCCTTCATAGGAAAGATCCATAATTTTTGAAATTATGCTCATAGTCAGAGTAAAAGATTTACCCCACATATTCACCTTTCTGTTCTTACAGCCATTTGCAAATTCTTTAGTTATTTATTTGTCCCATCCATGCAGCTTCTCCAAATACTGGGTCACACCACCCTTCTTCAGCCTCTTCTAGACTTTTTTATTTTGTTTCCACTTCGTATAGTCCATCGGCTCCTCCCTCTTCAGACCACCACCCATTATACTCGAAGAAATATGAACTTTCAGAGAGTGAATGGGCAGAAACGCAAGACTGTTGTGATTTTTTTGTTTCAAAATGCTAGCTAAAACCCACAAACAGTGCAAAGTCACATTCTTCATGAATCTCACATCCCTCGACTGACATATATCATCACTCTTAGTCTTAAGTGATCTACTCATCATTAATTATGATTATTAATTGAGCCTTCAATATGGTTAATCTTATTGTACCTGATAACACATAAAATCTCCATATTGAGATCCGCTTCCCCTCTCCATGATTGGATGACATCAATTTGAGCCCCCACATTAGCAAAGCCATCCGCTGACTTATTTCCTTCCCTAAAAACATGGGTTATGTGACTTTTTTTAAAAAGAAGCATTAAGGATTTAATTTTATCAATTATGTGGCTAATTGTCTAGGAAGCCTCATTCTTACCATTAATACAGTTTATTATGTTTAGTGAGTCTCGCTCCAACCAAAAATTTGAATAACCCATTTCTTTAGCCATCATAATGAATTGAAGGGCTGCCATCGCTTCAACAACATGATTTTTCTGAACTCTCAGAGGGGCAGCAACAACTCCCAGACAATTTCTAGTAGAGTCTCTTATTATGCCTCCCACTCCTGTTCTTCTCAGATTCCCTTTAGCTTCCCCATCAAAGTTACCTTTGACCTAGCCAGTCGATGGAGCAGACCATCTTGTGTTTTCCCTCAAATTTAAATCCTTGTCTTTATGCCCCTGATTTCTCCTGTTAAGAATATCATTTAAACTTTGAGTATTCTTATAGGGGGAGTCTCTAGTGATGTAACCTTTGAAATTTTCCAGAAAACTTCTGCAAATGCTATTAGCCACAATCTCATAGGATGATATTTTCTCTCTGAATATTATGTTATTTCTCTCATTCCAAATTCTCCAAGTGAAATGAGGAAGAAACAACCTCCAAAGGTCTTTGGCTTCTCTAACATTAAAGGGGAAATGCCATTGTTTTACCATGTCCTAGAAGTTATTAGGTTTCACCCAATCTAGGTTGAAATGATTGAAGGCATAGTTCCACACTTTACAAGTATAAGTACAATGAATCATTATATGGTTACAATTTTCAGCTTCAGAACAACAAAGTATACATCTGTTAGGCATACTAAATCCCCTTTTACAAAGATTGTCCACTGTAAGAATTTTGTTCTGAGCAAGCAGCCAAAAAAATATGTTAATTTTATGTATTACCTTATTGTTCCATACCTGATAACTGATAGGCTGATCTTCTTGGGAGAAGAGAAGGGCTGAAGTTAAAGAGACCAAAAATTTTCCATTTGCCTTCAGACCCCAAATCAAAGAGTCTTGTTCATTTTCTCTTACAAACCAAAGATTAAGATGCTTGTTGACCAAATTGAGGTTTTCATCAAAGGAGCTAAGGTCAACCCATTTCTCATTGATCCAATAATCAAAAACCTTTTCCCTAATTATATCTTTACAGTTTAGAATCACTGACATCCATTCCTACTTCTCATTAAGAGCTTCTTCCTTCAGCCAGTTGTCATTCCAGAAATTTATCTTCCTGCCTTTTCCCAGCTTCCATCTTATCCATTTTCTAATCAAGTCCCTTCCTTTCCTTATGCTATTCCAAATGAAAGAACCTTTGATATCCAAAGGTTCCTTAGCATATCTTCCAAAGATTTCAGATGGTATTTTCTCTTAATAATAGCATTCCATTCCTTCTCCTCTTCAAAGATTCTCCAACACTGTTTAGCCAGCAAAGCCTTATTAGTATTTTTAATGCTTCTGATACCAAGCACTCCAAAATTATTAGGTTTACACACCACCTCCCAGGACACAAGACTTACCCTCTTCTTCTCTTCAACTCCAGACTAGTGAAATATTTTCTGAATTTTTTTATTCAAGTCTGCAAACTTCTGAGGAATTTTGAAAAGACTTAGTGCATAGACTGGAAGGTTTTGAAGAGTAGATTTTAGAAGCTGAACTTTTCCATCTTGACTTAGAGTAGCTCCTTTCCATCCTACCAGATTTTTGTGAAAACGGTCAAGGATACCATTCCAGAAAGAATCACCTAGTTTATGACATAGAGGGAGTCCCAAGTAGGAAGAGGGAAGATTCCCAATCTTGCAACCCAAAATGGTGGAGATCTTCCTTTGTCTTTCTTCAGGAGTGTTGCAGAAAAAAAGGGAACTCTTCTCTCAGTTAATAGATTGACTAGAAGCATTAGTATAAGTATTCAAAGCCTTTTTCATATTCCTTTCTTCCTTAATACAGGCTTCCCCCATCATGATAGTGTCATCCACAAATTGTTCATGTGAACATTTTTGTAGAGCAGAGGAAGGTTGGAGACCAAAAATCTGACCTGTAATAACCATACTATTGATGTATCTCCCAAGGCTTTCCACCATGATGGCAAAGAGAATAGGGGAAATTGTATCATCTTGTCTCAGACCTCTTGTGGGATGGAAGAAATTAGAAGATCCCCCATTAAAAAGCATAGAAGAAGTCACAATAGACACCAATTGCATTATTATTCTTATCACATCTTTATCAAAGCCAAAAGACCTAAGGATATTTGATAGAAAAGACCAGTCCACTCTATCATAGGATTTTGACAAGTCCAATTTCATCAAGAATCCTTGTTTTTTAGAGGCATGAAGATAATGAATATTCTCATGCACCACCATAGTAGAGTTCAGGATCTATCTTCCTGGAACAAAACCAATCTGTTAAGGAGAGATCAGATAAGGCAATAATCTCAGAAGTCTAGTAGTAATGAGCTTCGAAATGATTTTGTATAAGGAGTTACAAAGACTTATTAGTCTAAATCCATCAACCGTATCAGCTCCAGGTTTTTTAGGAATGAGAGCTATAAAAGTAGAATTTAGTTCCTTAAGGATAGATTTAGTTCCAAAGAACTCTTTAACCGCTGAACAAACATTTTTCCCAGTGATACTCCAAAACTGCTGGAAGAAAAACATATGAAACCCATCAGGACCTAGAGATTTCTCTCCTTCAAATGAAAAAACAACCTTCTTGATTTCAGTATTTGAAGGAATTGCTTTTAGGAGAACATTGGAGGAATGATCCATTTTACAAGGAATCAAAGAAAGTAATTTCCTTTGGTCTTCTAAGTTAAGACTTTGATCTTTAGATAACAAGGTTGCAAAGTACCCCATCATTTCTTCCCTTATTTCTTCTTCTTTAGTAATTTTTTGCTCTGCCTTGACTGTTCCTCTTCTTGATAATCTGTTTTCCCTTTGACAACAATATTTCTCTTTGTCTGAATTCTCTCCTTTAGGTGGATATTTCATATGTAATAAATTTCTCTCCCTTAGAATATTGATTAACTCTTCTTTTTGATGCTCAAGAACTTCACTTCATGGATAATTATATAATTTCTCCCTATTTCATATCTCTCCCTTATGTAAATGAGATCATCTCTCCTCTTATATGATATGGAATCATCTCTCCCTTTGATAATGCAAATCTCTTTCTGATGATAATGAGATAATTCTCTCCCTTTGTATGATAATGAGATCATCTCTCCCTTTGACAACAATGCCAAAAAAAAATAATTCTCCTTGTTTTATCATCTATATCCTGTTCCATCCCTTTGCTTAATATATTCCTTAAATTTCCCTATCCATCAACAATACAATGTCTCTAGTTTTCGGTGCAGATATGTACCTTGCAATGTATAGATGTATCTGTTGCTGTCCATCTTAGTGTTTTCATAAACATGACTGATTATCAGATTTGGTATAGGCTGATGCAACCTCCTAGTTAGATTACTGACCGATAGACAAGGGTTGGACCCCTAGTCTCTGTCTCAGGTACTCAAATGTATCCTTCGGTAATGTCTTGGTGAATATATCAGCTAACTGTTCCTTTGATTGAACATATTCCAGTGTCACTTCCTTTTCTTGCACCTATTCTCTTAGATAGTGATACTTGATAGCAATATGCTTTGTCTTAGCATGCATGACTGGATTCTTAGAAATTTTTATTGCATTGGTATTATCACAGTAGATAATTACTAGTTCAATGATCTTCATATTCATACCTTCTAGCAATTGTTTGATCCATGCAATATTAGAGAAATTTACAACAACAACCACATACTTTGCTTCTGCAGTTGACTGAGAGATGCATCCTTGCTTCTTTTTGATCCATGTGACAAGTCTGTCACCCATGAAGAATGCTCCTCTAGTTGTGCTCTTTCAGTCATCAATGTTTCTAGCCCAATCATCATCTGTATAGACTTGTAGCTCAAATTTTACTTCTCTTTTGTACCATAATCCATAGTCCTTGGTGTTCTTCAAATATCTCAGAATTCTCTTGACAACAATCATCTGTGGTTCTTTGGGATTAGCAGAGAACCTTGCAACAATTCCAACTACGTGTGCTATATCTGGTCTGGTGTGAACAACATACATTAGTTTTCCAATCATTGATCTATATAAGGTTTGACTTACCTCATTGGATTTGTCTTCTTTTGTCAGCTTACATCCGGTAGCCATAGGTGTTCCAACTGGTTTGGAATCTTCCATCTTGAATATCTTTAGCACTTCCTTGATGTATTTAGACTAAGTGATGTATATGCCTGCATCTTGTTAAAGAATCTATAGACCAAGAAATAATTTGATCTCTCCAAACATAGATATTTCAAATTCATTGCTCATTTCATTAGCAAAGGATTTGCGTAAAAATTCATTTCCCCCAAAAATGATATCATCAACAAAAATTTCAGCAATCAGAATATTACCATCAGTATCTTCTTTTAAGTATAGATTGCTATTTTCACTTGTTCTAAAATTTTTTATGCTAGTGAGATATGAGTGAAGTCTTTCATACCAGGTTCTCGGTGCTTGTTTCAATTGATACAAGTCTTTATGTAGTCTACATACCATGTTTCTCTTGTCTGGATCAACAAACCCTTTTGGTTGTTCAACGTATACCTCTTCTTCTAGTATTCTATTTAGGAATGCAAATTTGACATCCATTTGGTATACCTTGAATCCTTTAAATGAAACATAAGAAAGTAAAATTCTAACTCCTTCTAGTTTAGAAATGGGTGCAAAGGTTTCTCCATAATCAATACCTTCTTCTTGTGCATATCCCTTGCATACTAATCTTTCTTTGTTTCTAGTGACTTCTCCATTCTCATTCAACTTGTTTTTGAATATCCATTTGGTACTGATGAAATTCTTGTCATCTGGTCTCGGTACTAGTGTCCATGTATTGTTCTTCTTAATCTATTCTATTTCCTCATTCATAGCACTGACCCATTCTTCATTCTCAAGTGCATTGTTAACATATTTAGGCTCAAAATCACAAAGTAAACATATGGTGTTAAGTGACTTACTTTTTGTTCTCGTTCCAGCCTTTTTGTCTCCTATGATTTGATTCTATGGATGATGTCTTCTGACATATTTGGCAAGTTTTGGTTCAGCTTTGTGTTCATCATTCTGATCATTTTCTTCACCTTCATTCTCATTTCCATTGTTTGGAACATCATATTGAGGATTATATTGATTGTCAGTAATTGCAGCCTGATGCTCGGGTGCAATGTTCTGATGCTTAGGAGTGACACACTGTTGCTTAGGTAGAGTGTCAGGTTCTATATAAAAAAACCAGTTGTAGTCCTCTGGTTCCTTTTTGCTTTCCTTATCATTCTTTTCTACAAATTCATCTATTTTCACATTTGCACTTTTAATGATTTTGTTCGATGACTTGTTAAGACATTTAAAGCCTTGCTTTTGGTTGAATACCCTAGGAAGATACCTTCATCACTTTTTCAGTCAAGTTTTCCATTTCTGTCATCCTTCAAAATATAGCAATGACTACCAAAGATTCTGAAGTAACTTACATTGGGTGTATGACCATACCAAAGCTCATAGGATGTCTTCTTTGTGTCATTTTTAAATTGTACTCTATTTAGTGTGTAGATAGCAGTACTAATAGCTCCCCTCCAGAAGGTTTTAGTGATGCTTTTCTCAATCATCAATGTTCTTGCACAGTCAACAATTGATCTGTTTATCCTTTCAACAATTCCAATTTTCTAGTGGTGTTCTTGGTGCAAAAACCTGTCTTTTAATTCCATGCTCGTTGAAATAGTCAGTGAATTCATCTAAAGTAAATTCCCCTCCTCTATCTAACGTTACGCATTTCAATTTCTTTTCACTTTGTTTTTCTACCATTGCTTTATACCATTTAAACATCTTAAATGCTTCTGATTTATCTTTTAAAAACATGACTGTCATCATTCTAGAAAAATCATCAACGAAGAGATTAAAATACCTATCTCCATAGTATCTCTTTGTCCTCATGGGTCCACATAGATCTGTATGGACTAATTCTAGAATTGCAGTAGATGTATGGGTTTTACTCTTGAAATTAGACTTTGTCATCTTACCTTTTTGAAAATTCTTGCACATGATATGCTCGGGCTTAGTCATGCTCGGTAAGCCTCTGACATTCCTTTTGTTGCTTATCTTTATCATGTTGTCAAAGTTCACATGACACAATATTTTGTGCCACAACCATATGTCTTTGTTTCTAGCCATTAAACAAGTGGTGTTAGTGTCATCAAGATAGAAAAGGTTACCTTTTGTCTGCTCACCGGTACCAATCAATCTTCTTGATTCATTGTAGATCTTTGCCTTCTTATTTTCAAATGCTACTCTGTGACCTAAATTGTTCAACTGTGAAACACTTAACAAATTATAATTCAATCCTTTTACCCAGTAGGCATTTTCACATTTTATCAGGTTATTCAACATTATGGTTACTTTACCTTCAATTGGACAAGGTGTATCATTTTCCATTCTCACTGAACCACCATTATAGTATTCAAATGTCTCAAACTTTTATTTATCACTGGTCATATGGTGAGTGCAGCCACTATCTATGATCTAGACATAATTTTTACTAACTTTAGATATGAGTGCAATTTCTACATACCTTTTTTCATCTTCATCTAAATCATCCTTCATGGCTACAAATACCATCTTGATGTCTTCTTCTAATTCGGTGTCATCAGCTCTGTTCTCAGCTAGGTAACAAGCTTTCTTCCCTTTTTCCTTGTAGTCTCAGGTATCTCTCTTGTCAGATTGTTGGTTGCTCTGGTAATCTCTACTATCAACTTTGTCAAACTTCTTCTCATATGACCTGTCATTTCCCCTATCATCTTTTCTTCGGTTTGGGCATCTTACAAAAAAGTGTCCAACCTCTTTACAATTGAAACATACAAGTGGTAATTTACCTTTTTATCTACCTTTGCCTCTCTGCAATCTTCTTTCCATAAGTGCTTCAATCTCATCAAGTCCTTTATCCTCATTATCACTGTCACTATCATTTCTAACAACAAGTCTATTACTTGAGTTACTTATCTTTAGAGAAGATTTGAATGCAGATTCTATAGATGGTAAGACACTATTATCAAAGTTGTTCATCTCAAATGAAATTAGTCTACCAATCAGACCATCTAGAGTAACTGTATTGTTTGCAACTATTCTCATTTCTTGAATAGCACAAACTCTAATAGCATAAAAATGCAATAAGGTTCTTAAGATTTTGCTTACCACTATATCCTCTTCAAGTACACCTCCAAATCCTCGGATAGCATTTACTACCTCTTTGATTCTGTAGCTACACTAAGTAATGTTTTCTCCTTCTTTCATCCTTAGGTCATCAAACCTCCCTCTTAGGCTTTCTACCTTTGATCTTAGTACATTGGCATCTCCTCCATGTAAAAGCTTCAACTTATCCCACATTTTCTTTGCAGAGGTGCAGGTTTTGACATCTTCAAACTCAGCATCGGAGAGTGATGATGCAAGTTCTATCATCATGCAGTTATGATCATGCTTTACTCTTAATTTCTCAAGAGTGTGAGGTCCTATAGGCAACACATATTCAGTATCTAAGTATTAAACAATGTCATTTGCAATACCTGATAGGTGGGGTCTTATTCTGCTTTGCCATGATGAAAAGTTGTATTTATTCAACTTGGGCACATCTCGTCTGTTCATCTTGTGATATTTTTCTTGAGCTGTTAAAATCCCTTTCTAAGCACACAAGCTCTGATACAAATTGTTAGTAATAATTGGGAGGGGGGGTGAATCAGTGGCCTCAAAAATATTCCAATAATCAACCCAAAAACTTAGTACCACAATATTAAGCCTCTAGTTATCTTTAGTCCTATAAGATGAATGCCTCCAAATACTTATATCAAATTACTACTGCTCGGAATGCTTTGTAAAACCTTCTACTATATGTTTACCAAATAGCAGTATGTTAATTTACCGAAAGACAGTAAATTATCTAGAGTATACTGATCAATCCAGTTAAGTTAAGTGTAATGCAAAATACTAAAGTAATGACTCGTAAACACATTGACACATGGATTTTTAATGTGGAAACCTAGTTAAGGGAAAAATCACTTGGGACCAGTAACCCAAAATTTTCACTCTTCTGAAGTGAGCTCGGTGAAGATCCAACCCTATTAAAGGTTACAAACACACTGTTAGGTGTGACCTTGTTAGAGGATTCAAAATTTTAGTCTGTCACTTGATATTGGGCATCTCTATGCTACTTTCCTTGATCAAACACTCACTTGGTCTGTCAATAGGTATCAGACATCTCATGCTATCTTCATGATCAAACTTTTTGATACTCCTTGGGATGTATCTCAATATAGAAAGGATCTTTAAATCCCACTCGGTTAAGAGACTTTCTGAATCAATGGTTAAACTAAAAAAATATGATCTGTTCACATATACAACTTATACTTGTAGATTTTCAGATCTATTGTAATCTCATAAAACTATTCTGATCAATATATCTTGGTTTATACCTTTGCTCCACTTTGATTCTACTCAGTGATGCTGTGCTCTGTTGCTCAGTGTCCACAGAAAACTTTAGCTCTTTCCTCAGCTTGTTGATCAGGACTGTATGAATTTGCTCTTCATCAGTTTCTCTTCAACATCCTCTTTTCATTTATTCACCCACCACACCAATTCACAATGAATTGAGTTGTCTCTTTATAGACATGATATCACCGTTGTTAGGTTCTTGATTTTCTTGATCTTGGCGTGATCCACAATTCTCATGAATTAGATTTAAAGAAAAAATCTTGTTTTATCTCGTTGAGATCTTCTTGCCAACTGGACAAAACAAACTTTAAATCCCTTACTTATCTCTGGCTTTATCTTGTCGATGAAAATAAAGATAACTACTAGTTAACTCTATATTTAGCTCTTCCAGCTAGATATTTTTTCATTTCTGAACTCAATTTAATTTCGGTGTTTAACTCTTTGATAGCTTTGGTCAACACTCCAATTCTCCTCGGGCTTCTCCGTCAGTTTACACCATGTTTCAGGCCGTTGGTTATGCTTGTGATTCTGCTCGTTAGTAATGCTCATCGGTTTTCTTGCTCAAGAATCACTATGACTTGAATTTCAGTGATCTCTATCTGTCGGCGTTCTACTGACCATCGGTGTTTGAAGTCATATTGAGAATGCTTATCTTTTATGCATTACTGAAAGTATAATCTTTTTCTCTTTGATTCCTTGAAGTCTTAGACACTTTGATTATAACTGATTAGATTATATCAAGTTGAAATCAATGACAATACAATACAATACATTAACTGATTTAATGTCTTGCATTATCCTTCTTCATTTTGGTGATCAACTTAACATCTTAAAACATTCAATTAGTTACATGTCATCATACCACAAAAATCCTGATGGAGTCAACTGCCAGTAGGCCGGCAACAGAAATTGGAGGAGGGTCACTGGGTGGAGGAGGGGGCTCCCCCCAACAACAATCACCATGTTTTAGAATTCAAAATAGATTTTCAAGTGCGAAAAAGTTGCAGAGCTTTTCATAAAGGTTATAATGTTGGTTTGTACGCCTCCTCCATATATATCACTAAAATGGTTGCAATTTTATCTTTATCAAGAAATGATGGAGTTGTATTTTTAGGTTTAGTATCAATGTCAATTGGGTGTGCAGTTGTAATGGTAAAACATACCCAATGAAATCAACTTATCATTTGTTACTTCACCCTGTGAACTATCACATGACTTAAATGAGCAACATTAGTTTTTATGAACTGTTCAGATACTCATAATGACATCTTAGAAAAACCATTTTGTACATATTTTGAAAGGTCCATGGCATGAAATTTGGTGGAGACATTTCATTCAAAAGTCCTCAAAATTTTAGGGGAAAATGCCATATATCTTACAAGCATCTCCAAATTTGGCACTCCCAATCAAATAAGATATGAACAATTTTTTTGCCCATATTTATTGACAATTTGATTGCATGTAAAATGATAAAATCAAAGTTGCAATTAAATAAGATAATAAGATATGTAGATATTATTTTATATATGATAAAAATCTTACAAATGTATACTGTATTTCTAAATCATATATACAAAAAAGTCTTCTATACATAAAATATTGTAAATTAAATTATTGTATCTTTTGTACATATATTAAATTCAACAACCTAACAATTAACCATTTCCTCGGAGATGACGGAGGCTCTGCAACTTGGTGTCATGATTGAGGATGACGTTTGCATGATTTTTGCATGTCATTAATGTGTCTCGTGTCCATTTGATTATTTCCCTAGTCTTTCTTTGACTACCTTGCATTCTTTTTTTCTTTCGCCGCAATTTTGTAATGTTTTGTGGTAATTTTGTGCCCCTATTTTTGCCTTTGTGATTGGGATTTTTTAGTACCATTGACCTGGGTCGCACGTGTGATGGGAGGGCTGAGAAATAACGGAGAAACCCTTCAGGATAATTCTAAGGTCATTATGGTTGAAGCGGATACAAGCATTAATGAAGAGTATTAAAACCTCAGTTGATGGTAATATCAAGAAGCCGAGCGAGAAGCTTTCATATAAACAAGTGGTGGCCGATAATCCTTCATCTTTTTTGACCAGTGCAGAATTTAATGGAGTTTTCAACAGAAAGGTGGTGGACACTGAGCATGGAGAGTTGGGATGGGCCAAAACCAATGGAAGTGGACGAGCCGACGGAGGAAATTCCGAGCTTAGTGGCGAACAAGGAGGCAATGGTAGGTCTCCTTCTCTGGGTTTGAAGAATCTCTCTCTTTCGCCTAACGAAGACATGGTTAGTGCTATTAAATCTGAACAAAATTGGCTTAAAAGTATTGCAATTTTCTTTGTGTGCTTAGATAAAGATACAATTCCTTCTCACAAGTTTTTTGATGAACGGTTGGCCTCAATTTGGGGCAAAAAACTTGGTATTCATGTTACATATTGCAGGATGATTCAAAAGGGATTATTTGTTGTTTTTCTAAAAAATCACACAATGCAGGAAAGAGTGTTGGAAAGGAGATTATGGAATGTGGGTCGCTCCATGTTTAGGGTTTACCCATGGTCACCGAAAGGTAATTTTGAGAAAGTAGTTTCTAGGTCTACACCCAATTGGGTTGAAATTATAAACCTGAATGTAGAATTCTGGCCATTTATTGCTCAGATTTTGAAACCATTGGGCTCGGTCCTACAGATTGAGAAATCAAGAGTTACTCTCCCTCATCTTAATGCTAGAGTCTTGGTTTCCCTAACACTAGAAATTGACTTCCCAGACTATATTTCCCTTGATTTCGAAGGATAATCGTTCTAATGCGAAATATCCCTATTAGGAAACTTAAGTGCATGTTTCCATCGCAGATGCACACTAAAAAAGATTGTCCGACCCTAAAACATATGCAGAGAGATAAGTCCAACATAGTGAATAATTCTGAGAAAATTAACAGTGATACTGGTGGTGATAAAATATCTGATGTCGGGAAAGAAGGAAAGATTAACCATGATAAAACTAACAATATTGTTTCTAATTCAGACAAGGACCTACCCAAAGAAATAAACCAAAATAATGTTGGTAATAAAAGCAATCATAATGAATTTATGGATAATAACAAGTTTTTTACATTATCAAACCCTTTATTTGATGAAGAGTTCGTAGTTGTTCATGCCCATGGTCTCTTGGAGGACAAGAATCCCGATACCCTAGATGCTCACCCATCAAGTGTTACTGCTATAGATACTCCCAAGAGTAATGCAACCCCCACCAAGTTGAATGTCCAACAATTAGCTATTGTATATATTAATGAAAAAGCTGATAGAGTCAAGAAAAATAGTAAGGACAAATAGTCCCCCACGGTGGGATCTGCTGTCTCTCCTGAGTCAATACAAATTGTAGCCTTTAATAAAGAATAAAAATTCACTGAGGTGGTTTGAAAGAAAAGAAAAACATGAGAAAGACACTCCTTGTCTAATAATAGTAGAGGAAAGAAAAATCTTCCAGATTGTTTTAATAGGCTGTGCAAAAGCACAAAACCCCCACCTAAGTAATTAATCATGATGGACATCCATAGCTGGAATGTTCGAGGGTTAGAGATGCTTGATAGAAAGTATATTGTGAGGAGACGGTGTAATCAATTGTCTCATAAAGATGTCATTTTCTTGCAAGAGATCAAAGTAGTAGGATTCCAAGCCCACACTATTCTCAAATTTTTGTGAGATAAAGCAATCGGTTTTCATTCCAACCATGGAAGAGGTAAAGGAGGTGTGGCTATCCTCATCAACCCTAAATGGGAAGATCAAATAGAAAACCATGGATGTTCTCCTTGTCAAAGGGTCATCTGGGTGACCCTCTAGTGGGGTTCAAAGATGTTTGGGATATGTAATATATATGCAGCTAATTGCTACAGAGAGAGGGCAGAACTTTGGGATTGGTGCTCTATGCATCTACCTAAACAACCTTGGGTATTTGTAGGGGATTTTAACATGGTAGAGCACATGGAAGACAAAATGGGAGGTATCTCACAAGGATGGAAAGGTAATGAATTGTTATTTTGGCATGAAATTCAATCTTATTGATCCTATGGAGCAGATGCATGAATAATTTTTTGATATATGGTTTACATGGTGTAATAATAAAAAAGGTAAGCAAAGAGTGTATTGTAGACTTGATAGAGTCTATGGGGATGTATTTGCATTCTCATTTATAATAGAAGGTAATGATTTCCCAGCTGTGGTATCCTGACATCGATTTTAGATCATTCACCCATTCAAGCACGCATTAGATTTGAAAGAAATACAGACTGTGGAGATGATAAAAAGAGAAGTAATTCCTTTAAAATCAATGTCTCCTTGCTAGAGGATGCTGAAAACAGAGATTCCATTGAGATGGTCACCAAATTAACCAAGCTTTGTAACCCCCTAGATGATGCAATCACACTTTGGGAAAGAATGGTAAATGCCTGGAAGAGCATATTCCAAGTTATTGGAAAAAATATTTCTATGGACAGAAACAGAGAAGAATCTTTCTGGCAGAGCAGGTTGAATGAAATAGAGAGAGAACTATAGAATAGAGGCAATGATACCCTATATTAACCAGTACTCAGCACAATTTGAGACTTATACAGAGATACAAGACATAAGGGCAGAAAATCAGAGCCAGAATGAACTGGATTAATGAGGGAGATAAAGGCTCTGGGTACTTCTTCAATATCATCAGAGCCAAGCAAAAGAGAGAGATGATCAAAGAAATTCAAATGGGGGATGAACTCACTAATGACCCTAAGAACATTAAAAATGCATTTCATCAGTTTTATAATGAGTTGTTCACCTCGGAGGTATCCTTAGACAGTCAAAGAGCTTTAAGCCAATGCCTAGGAATTATACCTAAGAAACTCATAAAACATGATAGTACATTTCTCAGTAAACCTCTCTCTCTTGAGGAAATATTTGTAGCCATCGATTCCTTTACCAATGGTAAAGCACCGAGGTTAGATGGGTTCCCGACGGAATTCTATAAGATGAACAAGGAATGGGTGGGGCGAGAACTTTAGGAAGTCTATGAAGAAGCATTTAAAAAAGGATCTCTAGGAAGGAACATTAACAAGGGAGTGGTTAAACTCTTACCTAAAGTAGGTGACAAGACACTAGTGAAAAACTGGAGGCCTATCACTCTTTTAAACCTCTCCTACAAAATATTGGCCAAAGTTCTAGCCAGGAGAATTGCCCCCCTTTTGAGCAAGTTCATATCATATACACAGATTGGATTTATACAAGGAAGGTACATATTGGAAAATCTTGTCACAAGCTAGTAAGCATTGCACTGGGCCAAAATAGAGGGGCAGGAGGTGGCTATGGTGTTGTTAGATTTTGAAAAAGTCTATGACAGAGTAGAATGGAATTTTGTACTTGGTATGCTAAAAGCCTTTGGTTTTCCAGAATTATATTGTAAATGTATTAACATTCTTTTCAAGGATGCATCCACAGTCATTGATGTCAATGGGGACCTATCTGACCCAATAAATCTTCAGAGATCCATTAGACAAGGGTGCCCAATAGACCCTTCCTTATTTGTTATTGCTGCTGATGTTATGTATTATATTTTAAGGGCACAGAACATGGGCCCCCCAATCAAGGGTATCTCTCTTCCTACCAGTGAAGAACTTATAAATGTACAATTTGCAGATGATACAACAGTCTTTTTAGGCCTATCAGAAAGTAATTTTGACAATGTTGTAGAAAGGATCAACTTTTTTTGCAAAGCTTCTGGCTCTAAAATCTCTCCTCATAAATCAACTGTATTAGGTTGGTCTAATGAGCCCCCTGTCTGGCTAGATGGTAAAGGCTGGCAATGGGCTGGGCCTAACAAAATTGTCAGGTATCTTGGGATACCATTCTCTATGGAGCCTAACTTTGGTAACATGTGGGACTGGATATATGATAAAATAATAAAAAACACATCAAATGGTAGACTCAGTCGTTATCCATTGCTGGTAGAATGCAAATTGTTCAAAAAGTGCTATCTGCCCATCATATTTACTATGCGTTGACATGGATTTTTTCAAATACCCAAGTTAATATGTTAGAAAAGATCCTAAGAGACTTCCTATGGTCAAATGGTAAAGGGAACAAAAAGAGACACTATGTGAAATGGGAGTGGTGCTGTCAGGATAGAAAGCATGGAGGGCTGGGGCTGAAAGATATTAAAGTTCATGGAGTAGCTCTAGTAGCCAAATGGATTATTAAAGCCCTATGGGGCAATGAACCATGGAAAATACTTATTAGGAATAATATTGAGAGATCAAATATCAGAAAAGGGAAGCAGTGGAGGAATATCCCAATATGTGATAAAATTATGGGAGAGTACATGATGAAAGTGTATGGCTCAAAATTTTTTCAGTCCTTTTGGAAAGCTTGGAGGGTGAACCCAAAATAGTGGGTTACACTTTTTCGGAGGAATCAATTCCTCATGAAATCCGCGAGGTGGGAGGATTTAGTCGGGTTCTTTCGATAGAAAGTACCTGATTGTTTCGATAGAAACATTCTTAGTTTTGATCGAAACTACCTTTTTTGCTTAGTTTCGATCAAAACTAACTAGTGAAGATTTTACTTGGGTTTTTACCCATACCCATGTTAAACTAAGAAAGTACTTTCGATAGAAAGTAATTTCGATCGAAAATAATTAGTTTCGATTGAAACTACTTTCTATCGAACGTAGTTTCTATTGAAACCCTCTGATTAGAGGCCATTTGCAGAGGCTAACAAAAATATGTAGTTTTTAGGGCTTCGAGGCTGAAGTATGGGGCTCAAATGGAAAAATAAAGAGATGTCCTTTTGCATCGCACAATTAATATGAACGAGCTTTCTAAAAAATATAGATTTGAAATTTTTTGAATTAATTAGGTCTATGTTTTTTGACGTGCATCAAATGTAGGTTTTTTTAATCTAATATAAACCTCAAAGTTCGACGTTCAATGAAAAATAGAAGAAAAGAGAAAAAAATAAATTGAAAACTAATAGTGCCCTCTGGATTCCAGTCTACTTTCTATCAAAAAAATATATTTGAATTTCAATAAATACACAATAAGTTATAAGCCATGCAGTCAAGGTATGTCAAAATTACGGTTTACTCTACTTCAAACATTCATACAATATGCAATAATCATGATAAAATCATGAAACCAATTGCATGCCCTCCGTATGGATGTTACAAAACCAAATTCAAAAGAATCGCATTGATATCTATTTTAGAAAAAAAGTTATGCTCTAAGAAGTTAATGTAACGTTTTGAAAATGATGTTTTCATTAACATAGCAGTTTTCGTGGGAGAAAAAAAAAAACCATTCAAATCAATTCAAAAAAAAAGAAAAAAATATACTTAGAATCTAGACAAAAAATCCTAAAAGACTCTAGTTTAATTCATCTTCCAATTTCAAACAGTTTAATGACAATATGCATCCGAATCTGAAAGTGTTTTTCAAAATGTAGACTTCAATGTCCGTTTAGGCAAAAAAGTGTAACTCACTATTGTGGGTTCACCCTGGACTTAGGTGAGATAGTGTATTTCAGAGAGGGGAGCTATGGGGGGTCCTCCTTTTTTTGTTGTTAAAGACAAATCAATTTGGTGGGGGCTGTGTTATAATGGGAAACCCCTGGCCCTTACTCAAAGTTGCTCTGCCAAAAGTTGGAATCTGAAAGGTATCTCGACTCTGCAAGACATCTTGATGGATGGGCACCTAGGGTCATGGGAGTGCATTAGCTCCAAATTCAGTATCCCTGCTTCTCAAAAGAAAACATATACCCTCATAAAAAAGCAGTTAATGGAGAACTTAAAGGAGAATTAATTGACTCTGTAGCATACCTCAACAAGTGTAAATGGATGGATGGTACTTTGTTATCTGAATCTACCTCTAAACAACTGAACCACACTCTAAAGAAGGAACCCTCTATCACCACACGTGTGTCCCAGTGTTGGGGACATGTTAATCCCTTTTCTAGTTGGCAATTTTTTTTTTGAGTATTTTTGGAAAGGCAAAGCTAAACCCAAGAAGTTATGTTTTAGATTGTTGGTATTGATCAAGAAACTTGCCGTGGGTCATGTCCTGTCATCCATTGGTTTATCTCCTGTTATTTGCATTTTGTGTAGTTCTCTGTTGAAAATTTCGAGCATCTTTTCTTTGAATGTCTTTATGCATGCAAGGTTTGGTCTATTTTTCTTGGTTCCCCGTGTATTTGGAATTGTAGACCTAACATCACTTAGAGTGAAATTCTTGCTGGTTATGTTGAAATGTTTGATTCCAAACTTAATTGTTTATGGTTTACACTGACATGTGAGATTCTGTGGATACTTTGGAAGGACAAGAATAGAAAGATTTTTCAGATGGAGAAAAGGAAACCTACTAAGTCTAGTCTTAAACTCACACACTTTCATATTATGACACAGGTGTCCATGGTGCTCAACATACCCAAGAGTAAGTTTATGATGTTGATGCAGGAGGGCAGTCTAATGATACACAAGGATGAGATACAAGCTGCCCAATATATTTCTGATTACCAAATCTTTCTGGCACCTTCTGAAGTGGAAGACTTGAACAATCTTCTAAACAAAGGGCAGATTGCTCCTAGGGAATAGGTGGACAATGCGGGCACCCAGAATGAACAGGAGGACAATATAGTGAGGGAACCAGAAGCAGCATGAGAGTAGGATAATATTCAGTATGAAAGTTCATGGGTTCCAAGGGACAATACCAGCCAAAATGATGGATGGGAAAAGACAACAGTGATATGGACATGTATTTCTTTTTTGTAACTTGATAACCAAAATAGTATAGAACAGTATAAGTTGTCCTTTATACAATGCATAGTATAGGATACAGTAAATTCTGATTTCACTCCCCCAATTTTGTAACTGTATATGTTATGGGGGTTGTGAGTAGTTATCTTGCAGACTCTGGTGTCACCTGTTAATTGTATATGTTTAAACTATCTTAATAGAAAAAAATTAACCCTTTCCTCCCCTACTCGTGCAAGTGCTAGTTAATAAAAATAAGAAGACAAAAGTGGGGAATCTCCTTCAGAAAATATTACAAGATATGTGTGGCAGCTAGTGAGAGATGTGTGAGAGAGCAAGTGGAGCAACAACAAGTTGAAGAAAAGACTAGGAAGAAGAACGGAGTTGACGTGGAATCCTCTCCATCACTAGTCGAAGAAATCCTCAAGAATCCATGGTACTTGTTTTTTGGAGGAGGCACCAGGCTCTAGATATCAGTTTCCCAAACTTGAGATGTCTCTCTTTCTTCATTGCTTCATTAAGAAATTTAGGTTAACTTGCAACCTTCTGACGTTACTCTTACTCAAGTAGATAAAAAGTAAATTTGGTGTGTGACAATTGATAATGTGATGATCAGGTGGGAGGCATTGGAGGAAGATCATCTACATTACTTTCCATACACATATATGATAAAGGGTCTTCCCCTTCATCTTTCTTGTTGATTGTGAGCTGCTTGCTGCGACCACATTACTTCCAATAACTCAGTTACTTTATTTGCTCCCTCAAATATCGATCTTTATTCTCCGACGCACGTACGAAACTCTTATTAAGTCAATAGACTTTCCCTCCCAAGCAAGCTCGACACCATACACCTGATTTATTGTCTCACGTAAAACCTGTGTTCTCGAGGGGTTTTGATAAATACAAAACCTTTTCATTATAATTGTTTTCTTTTACCAATGACTTTTCTTCAGTAAATGACGTGGCAATTAATTTGCTGACTTATAGTAACTTTGTCTTGGCATGAGTCGTTTTTTGAGAAACATTAGAAGATGTCGTCACTTGTTATAGGACCGATGTTTGTATAGATCAATCTTTTAATAATGATGTTCTCGACCATAGAAGACTCGCGTGGCATACTTGTTTCGATAGATGTTCGCTGCTGGTGTTTTCACGTACCTCCTCTGCCATGTTTGAAAATTTATTTGATTCGAACCTTCAATCAAGTCACTGTTTGACTCTGTTCATTATTTTTAAGCACTGTCGTCTAACAATTTCATCACTGTTGTATAAAGTCCAGACTTTGGATATAAAAAATTTATGTCTTCTATTTTATATTCTGTCGTCTTCAACAAGCACGATCAAGAAAATACATCGCTGTTAATTATTTTTATTTCTGTCCACGTGAATTCCCTGGTAGTTATATATTCGCTGTTTGACTGCTGCTAATTAATGAATCGACCACCCTTTATATATTCGCTGTTTGGAGCCGGTCTTTGTCTTTGACCACTGCCGTATTCCATCGTTATTACTGTTCAAACATAATTAATGTCACAGATATATCACAGTTCCATACACAATTGATGTCTTGGTATAGTGATTGAGCTTGTTTGTTCACTCTTCTAACACATCCAAGTTGATCTCAATCTTCAATAGAGTCTAAAGACATTGACATTGGTAGACAACCTGTGAGAGGCATTTATTTTTCAAACATGTAAGTTGTTCCTTTTTAAATTAATGTCTACAATTTTATTTTACAAATAGTTTACAATTATATTTTAAATGAATTAGATTAAAATATAACAATACATAATCATCCTGAGTGTAAAACTGTATTAATCAAAAACTTAAATACGTAACTTTTCTGAGATTTAAGGTAAACTAAATTACATGAAAAGTGGCATTCTGTGTGGGCACAAAGAGTCTAGTAGTGCCGCACCTGTTGAAAGCATTGGCATAGGTGTACATATATGCCATAATTTAGTTGTTTTAGTCCTACTCACCATCCAATTGCAAAGTTGCAAACCGAGTGTAAGCCCACATTTGAAGAAAGATTCAATATTTAAGAGACAATGGCCATGGAGATTTGTATGCAATGTTCAGCAAAAAGCTCAACATCTGGGCAGGAAAATGGATGGCCATCAGATAAAGTGGAGGTGGAGAAAGCAAGTTATCCAGAAGGGCTTGTGTACAGCAGAGAGGAGTTGGATAGCAGAGTGGAGGGGTGGGATGATGACAGAGTGGTGAGGTGGGATGATCACAGAGTGGTGAGCACAGAATTGCAGGGCTGGGCAGTGGTGATGAAGGTCACCGTATTCGCAGGTGGGTTTGTTATAGGGGTGAGAGGGGCAACGGTCAGAGATGTCGGACAGGCCACTGGAGCCCTGATCCAGTCCTGGATTGAAACTGATTCTGCCCACTCTGCTGCTCTGCCCCTCAGGCTCTTCCGCATTCAGGGCAGCATACGTGCGGTTCGGGATGCAGTGTATGTCATACAGGAAGCTGTGGCCAAATACAGAGCTTTATGTGAATGTAAGAGAAGGGGAGAATTTGTTCCAGGAGAACATCTCATCAATGGCGTCGACTTCTTCTATCAACCTCCTCCTCCTAAGATGCCTCTTCCTCCACGGAAAAACAATGCACACTCTCTCAATCATGTTTGGTCGATGCCCCAAATGCACAGCCCTGCCATTGGCTGCAACTGTGTTGGGCACCACGACTGTTTAAAGGCAGAGGATGCTGCTGTCTATGGTCGAAATTCAGTGTCCCCTGATAAAAACAGGGGTGCCTCAAACATGGGGTCTACATATTCCTGCCCTGGATTGTTCCATTGCCAAAGTTTTAAAGAGGAAGAAGAAATGCACAAATCCATGAATAACATATCTGCACAAGAGAAGTTGAGGGATTTAGATATGGAAGATGAAGAGGAAAAGAGGTCTGGTTTGGTTGAGGAAAGAGAGAAACAAGAGCAGATGAATTGTAGTCTTTTTAGTTACTTTGGTCCTGAAGGACTTCCATTGCCAATTTCTCCTTTTTCTTATACATCTCCCTTTGATTTTCCTTCTTGTCACTTTTCCGGAGGTAAATTCCCCTCCTTCTCATTTGCTTCACCTCTCATCTCCGAACACGCTTGGAAATCCACGGAAGACAATATTGATGAACGATCATAATGGCCACTTTATTGTCACCAACTTATTTTTGTAATAAATTATTTAATTACCAATGCAATAAAAATATAATTGTTATTAATATCTAGATGTATTGTTACTAATATCTAGATGCAGTTATGTAGTAGTATGTGCTTATTCTACCATATTTTTCTTTCCATGAAGCCTAGTATAGTTTAAGTTTGACTTTCAAGATCAAACAATGAAATATTTAACCAAATAGCTTCACGCCTTATTTTATGCTCTCTCATTTGCATCAATGATATCACAGCCTATCCCTCCATGATTTTTGTCGATTATTACTACATTGAGATTGGGAATCCATTTTATGCCCATTAATTATTATGAAAGTTTGCTTTGCTAAGTATAAGCTATTAACATATATTTTAATTTGTAGTTGGTTTAATATAGTTGAGTTAGACCATTTGTAGTTATTGTTGAATCTACATGTCATGAATAATAGACTAATCAAATGTTCTTTTTAATAACCACAAATTCATATCATAATTAGATTTCATCTATCTTACATCACTATGACATGAAGCTCTATAACATAAAGGAAACAATCTCCTTGATAAGAAGTTATCATATGACAAGGATATAAAAGATTGTCTTCCAAATACAATGTCTAACCATTGGAAAAACAAGATTATATAGACTATCTTGGTCAATTGCTCTTATTTTTAAGATTCAAGCACTGGGTGGACCCACAATAGTGAGTTACACTTTTTTGCCTAAACGAACACTGAACTCTATATTTTGAAATTTTTTTTCACTTTCGGATGCATATTTCTACTAAACCGTTACAAGTCGGAACATGAAGTAAATTAGAGTCTTTTAGGATTTTCTATCTAGATTCTAAATATATTTTTTAATTTCTTTTTAAAATTGATTTGAATTAATTTTTCTCTCTCCCACGAAAACTGGTATGTTGTTGAAAACATCATTTTCAAAGAGTGACATCATTTTCATAAAGAATAACTTTTTCTCTAAAATAGATATCAATGTGGTTGTTTCGAATTTTGTTTTATAACATCCATATCTAGATCTTTGAATTGGTTTCATGTCTTTATCATAAGTATTTAATATTTTATTAACATTTGAAGTTGTCTAAATCGTAATTTTGACATGCATTGTTTCCGTAGCTCATAACTTGTCATGTATTTGTCCAATTTCAAACATTATTTTTTGATAGAAAGAAGACTTCAATATGATGGGCATTGTTATTTTTCAGAATTTTTTTTTTCTCTTTTTTAGTATTTTTCATTGAACGTCAAACACAGAGGTTTATATTTGGTAAGAAACCTACATTTGACTGACATAAAAAAGCATGTACATAATAAACTCAAAATTTATCAAATTTATAACCATTTGAAAGCTCATTCTAAGTAATTGTGCCATGCAAAAGGGTGTGTCCTTATTGTTCCATTTGAGTCCTGTAATTGAGCCCCAAAACCATGAAATCTTCAAAAAATTGTTGACCTTTGCAAAATGGGCCTAATCTAGAGGTTTCGATAGAAAGTACTTTCCATCGAAACTAATAGGTTTCAAATGAAAGTAATTCAATATTTTTGCATGGTTAAAGTTTTAAATCAAGTGATTTTGACCAAAAGTAATAATTGACTTTCAATAGAAACCTTGGTTAGACGATTTAGTGTTTTTTTAGGCTAGTAACGATTTCATATAAATAAACAATTTTTTGCCTTATTTTGTAAATTTGAAAGTTGCAGAATAATTCACATTTTGGAGAAGGAAGACACTTGGAAGTGTTTTTTTTTAAATTTTTTTGTCAAATTTTAGTGCTGCAATTTTGTGAAGGAAAGTGATGGGAAATAAAAAGAGAAGAGTAAATAATACCGCACGAAATTATTCACCTGAGACCGAACAAAGACTACGTGAAGAACCACTGGCAATATATTATCATAAGAAATAAGCTATGTCTCTTTCTACTCCTCTCCTTCTCTCTCTTTATTTCTTAAGTGGATTGTTATGACTTATCTCAATGAAACATGTATGCGTGATATTGCAATACTAAATAAGACCAATTAAGACTGAACATGAGTAATAAGACCAATTAAGACCTAACACGAGTAATAAGGCCTAATATAACCCCTTAAGACCTAACATTCAAGTAATAAGACCTAATAGGACCTATTAAGACCTAGCATGAATAATAATCTAACTAATAAGACCCTTATCACCTAGTAGGATCACTTAAGACCCCTTAAGACCTAATAGGACCTATTAAGACCAATTAAGATCTAACATGTCTTATAAGACCTAATAGAACCTCTTAAGATCTAACATGGGTAATAAGACCTAATAGGACCCATTAATTGATCTAAAAAGACCTAATATGACCTAATAGAACTAATAAGAGGTCTAATAGGACCTATTAAGACCTAACATGATTAATAAGACCTAATACCTGCTAATAAGACTGAATAGGACCCTTACGACCTAATAGGACCCCTTAATCTACTTAATAGGAGTAATAGGATGTATTAAGACCAACTAACACCAAATAAGACCAATTAAGACATATTAGGACCTATTAAGACCAATTAAGACCTAATAAGACATAATAGGACCCCTAAGACCTAATAGGACCCCTTAAGAGTTAATAGGACTAATAGGACCTATTAAGACCAATTAATACCTAACATGCGACTAATAAGACCAATTAGGACATATTTGTTGAAGACAATTATTCAATTGTGTATTGTCATTGATGTTACATATGTATATACACTTATGTAGTGATGATACATAAATATCTACATTCAAACTGAGCACATTTGGTGAATAGAATGAGCTGTTCTAGTGTTGACTGGGTTTAGTCGGGTATTAAAGAAGTTCAGTGTTGACCGAGTCACTCAGGCATTTTAGTCATGGTCGGGCATTCAATGCCAGCTGACTAACACTGATTTACATTCTATAATTAATTGATTATATGAGGCGAACATAATTGTGATTTATTATTTAGAAGTGTATTCAAGCCAACTTGACATGGCTTATCATATGTATGAAAGGCCAAGTTTGGATTGAATGTGTGTGAGTGTGTAAAATTTGAAGACAAGCAGAAGTGTGGAATTATGTGACATGAAGAGTGAAGGAGAAATCATATAGGACTCTGATTGAGTACAGATCACTCCGAGCTGTAATAGAATATCTGATCAGCAAGGATCCAGTCATAATCAGAATAGAGATCTGAATCAGCAAAGACAGTTGCTTACACATACAGGTCAATTCATTATTACTCTCTAACAATTCTAGCAGTGATCTCAAATCTCTTAACAGAGTAGACTTAACAGTATTTTTCTAAATCCTCTCACAAGGTAGCATTTTTATGTTGAATTGTTGAAGACCTCTAACAAGGCCACTCCTCACAGGGTGATTAAATCCTTTAATAGGCTCACACCTAAAAGTGTGTTATTGTAACCTTTAACATGGTTGGATCCTAACAGGGCTCACTTCAGAAGAGTGAAAAACAGTAACTAGTTACATTGGTGGTTTTACCCATATTGGGTTTCCACGTTAAATCATGGTGTCACCTGTGTATATGTTATTTGTTTCATACTTTATGTTTCTGCACTTAATCACTAAAGTATAATTGCATTGGATATTATAAATATTTCTTTGACACCCGAGTTACAGAAGAATATTTTAATTGACCGAGTAACAGTGTTAAATTTTTTAAGACATCTAAAGGACAAAGTATTTGTTTTGTAGTAACTGATTCACCCCTCCCCTCTCAGTTAATTATCTCATTTCCAACAATTGGTATCAGAGCTTCAAGTGCTTTCAAAGAAGGTATCAAGACCTAAGCTAAAGATCAGAGATGTCTTACAGAAGGGAGATCCAAAAGCTAAACAAAGACAACTTCCTAGCATGGCAAGAGCTGATGAAGCTACATCTATCTACTGTTAGAGATGCTGGTTTACAATTTTTGGAAAACAAATATGTGGAACCAACAGGGACTATGACTGTGGAACAAATGATATAATGAAAGCTTCATAACATAATGATGATTGATATAGCTTCTTCACTCAGCTACTCGTAATTTTATGAAGTCAAGGACTTCCCTACAACCTATGATATGTGGAAGAAATTACAGGACATTCATGGAGGATTTACAAAAAGATTGTTAAGTCTACTCTGTTAAGAGCTTTGAGATCACTGCTACAATTTTTAGAGAGTAACAATGAATTGACCTGTATGTGTAAGCAACTATCTTTGCTGATTCAGATCTCTATTCTGATTATGACTGGATCCTTGCTGATCAGATATTCTATTGTAGCTCTGAGTGATCTGTACTCAATCAGAATGCTATCTGATTTCTCCTTCACTCTTCATGTCACAGAATTACACACTTCTTCTTGTCTTCAACTTTTACACACTCACACACATTCAATCCAAACTTGACCTTTCATATATATGATAATCCTTGTCAAGTCGGCTTGAATATACTCCTAAATAATAAATCACAATTCAGCTGACCTCGTTTAATCAATTAATTATAGAATGTAAATCACTTTTAGTCGGCTGGCATTGAATGCCCGACCATGACTGAAATGCCCAAGTAACTCGGTCAACACTGAACTTCTTCAATACCCGACTGAACTCGGTCAACATTAGAACAAATCAATCTATTCACCAACTATGCTCGGTCTGAATGTAGACATTTGTGTATCATCACTACATAAGTGTATATACATGTGTAACATCAATGACAATACACAATTGAATAATTGTCTTCAACGATCTCCCTCTTTGGCATTGATGGCAATACAACATGTCATAATACAAAGAATTGTAGAGCAACATAAAACTTTATTTAATGTCCTTAGCTTCATTTTGATTCTCATCCAAAAAATCCCTCTAACATCAAAATCTCCCTCTTACTATATTATTCTTATGTATTATAGAAAACTCTCCCTCTTTGACAACAGATGCCAAAGACTCCATCTCCACAAATACTAAATACCAATAGTCAATACTATTTCACTTTGTAATTGTAATGTACCTGAATGTACTAATTCATCTACAATGTTCTCTAATGTACCTACATCAACTGATAGATCTTCACTGTCACTTGGGTTGATGCATCACTAAACTATATTTTAGTGAGCTTTAGTCAGGGGAAGCACCCCTAGCTTTCCTCTAAGATACAAGATTTCATCCTTAGGTAAAGGTTTGGTGAATATGTTTGCAACTTGTTCTTTGGTATTCACATATTCCAACCTTACTTCATTATTTTGTACCAATTCCCTCAAAAAATGATACTTTATTGCTATATGTTTGGTTTTGGTGTGCATCACAGGATTCTTTGAAATGTTAATGGCACTGGTGTTGTCACAGTAGATAATAACTGGTTCTTTTACTTCTTCTTTCATTCTTGACAACAACTGCTTGATCCATATGATGTTTGAACAGTTCACTGCTGCAGCAACATATTTTGCCTCTGCTGTAGACTGAGAGATACAATTCTTTGTCTTGCTAGTCCAAGACACTAACCTCTTTCTAAGAAATAAATCTCCACCACTGGTGCTTTTCCTGTCATTGACACTTCTAACCCAATCAACACTACAATGTTCACCTTGAACCGAGTTCAACTGAAGAAAGGTAGTAACTAGACACCTTTTGAATTATCGTATGGCTATAAACCTAATGTTCATTATTTCAAAGTATTCGAAAGTAGATGCTACATCTTGAAGGAAGAAAGAAATGGAAAACTAGATGCAAAAAGTGATGAAAGAATATTCCTAGGTTACTCATGTAAAAGAAAAGCATACAAATGTCTGAATCTTACTACTCCATTGTTGGAATTATATGATGTGCCTATTGATTGAGAGGGGGGGTGAATCAGGAACCAATAAAACTTAATAAATCTAATTAGATTAACTTATTTGTTTGTATGCATATAACTTGAAAGTAAAGAATTAGACATAACACATAACACAATATTTGGTTACCCAGAAACCTTCCAAAATAAATTAAAATTGGGGTGGGGATGATACCCACAAGATTTAGTACTGTAGTATAAATTTAGCCTATTAGAGCTTACAATGAACACTTCTAATGGTCTTCCCTGTTAGGAGCATATAAAGGACTGTCAAGTCCACCTTGTTAAAGGATTTTGTACAATATAATAAGTAATGCAACTCAATTAAGATATTTAAAGAAAGGAATGTTAGGTCCACCTTGTTAAAGGATTTTGTTGATCCACCTGTGAAAATGAACCAGTTGATGATCTTCTATGTGCAACTGTGATTGCTGAATAAGATCCTTTTGAATATAACCGATCACTTGAATGTGATAGATGAGACTCCGCTATCCTGAATACTTCTGCACTTAAATCAAACTGCCATTCACATGCCTTATGCATACATTCTTACTCATATATTCTTCACATAATCATAATCATTATCTACATATTGGATAAAACAAAGTATCTTACATATATATCTTTATCCAACAAATAACTCTATAAGTCGGCTTGCAATAAACAAAATTGTATTTAACAATATATGCAAAGTCAGCTTCAAACTATCACTCGGGTCCAAAAGACTACTCGGGTGATAAACTATCACTCAGGCGATGCTAAACACTCTGGTGATGCTGCACACTTGGGCAATGCTAAATACTCGGGTGACACTGTATGCTCGAGAAACACTGAATACTCGGGCAACACTAAATGACTAAGTGTTTTGACACTAATTGACAATATGTCTTTCCATGGGTGCCAGCAAGAAGTTGAGTCCACTTTTTGGGCAAAAAGTGGAAGTGTTTTCCCTGAT
This sequence comes from Thuja plicata, assembly GCA_018584345.1. Lineage (NCBI taxonomy): Eukaryota > Viridiplantae > Streptophyta > Pinopsida > Cupressales > Cupressaceae > Thuja > Thuja plicata. The sequence goes on along the minus strand of MU223376.1, from coordinate 291,434 downwards.
TTTCAAGTTGTCTGTCAATTGATGTCAAAATTTGAGGCACTTAGAGATTGAATATCAAAAAAATCCACTAATAGAAAATGTAGTGCTCAGAGTCTATTTTTCAAATATGTAATTTATTTAAATACCCACATAGTAGAAAATATATTTAGTATGCATGTTTAAAAACCTCTTTTTCAAAATGTCTGTTTCAGGACCATACCCCGCATGTGTACGACCACCCTATTTTGAAGTAAATAAATGAATTATGCTAAATCCTTTTGGGGGAAGGTACCTAACACATCAAAGATTGGTCAGAATATATATATATATATTTTTAATTGAATATTTTTTTTTTATTAATTTTTAATTGACTATAAAGTAAATTTTCAAAACCTCTCGTGTACGACCACCATAATTTGATGAAAATTTCACTTTTTTGAGAATTTTTTTTTTTATGT
>MU223376.1:263713-281626 GCA_018584345.1 Thuja plicata | reverse complement strand
CGTTTTGCAAATTGTGAAAATGATTTGCAAAACGGTTTAAAACAAATTTTAAATACTTTTACAAAACGGGCACCCGTTTTTTAAAAATGGGTGCCCGTTTTGCTACGGGTACCCGAACCAAAACGGGCACCCGTTTTGAAAACGGGCACCCGTTTTAAATTTACGGCTCGGGCACCCGAACCATAACGGGCACCCATTTTTTAAAAAATGGGTGCCCGTTTCTGGTTGCCAATTTTTTTTGGCTGCGGACTTCCACGGAATTGGCACTCAACTTTGTGCTTGCACCCCCATAAGGTCTACAATCTACCCCTTTGGCATTAGTGACAAAAACATTTGTCATTTAATTCTGTATCTGATATGTCAAAACCTCGCCTTTCTGTCTGCTCAGGTTTTGACACTGCTTTTGCTGCTCGGGTCCAATTGACTCTATTTTTGTGTTTTTCAAAAAAATAAAAAAATATTCACTGTAGATATTACAATATAATGATATTTCCCCCTTGTTTTTCATAGGAATGCCAAAAAGTGATATCTACAATGTTATCCCAAAGTTGGATAGGAAATCACTATGTACCTTAAAAATTTGAGATAGAGTGTTGTCCCAATTATCCTATAGCACCTTCATGGTGTGCAATTCAACTTGTAGCTCTACATCAACTCTATCATTAGCTTGGCGATTGAGAAGTTGTTTTCATGAATGAGTGTCTTAACATGTATTATGCATTTCTGCATTCCATCCATGTGTGGTAGAAGTTTGCTCTGGATTGTTGTAAGAGATTCTCTGGTCCTTGCTTCTTCTCTCAACACTTCAGCCTGTAGATCAGTAAGATACTTTACTTTCATGAAGTGAGAAGAACTGGTGCTCAGGTCAAGTGCTAACTGCCTTGCACTTTCCTTCATGTCTGCATCAATCTTTACTAACTTGTTCTTGATTTCCACAGTAAAGTTAGAGGAGTCACTCAACTTTACAAATAGTGCTGCCACATTTTTCACAGTAGTTTCTAGAGTGCTGATGATCTTTGTAAGCTGCACTTGGTCAATTGCAATCTTCTTTGCAATGTTCTCTAAAACCTTGTTCTCAAATTTCTTCTCTGCCTTCTCAAGTAACTTCTCTTGACCATTCATATTTGTGTTAATATTTTAGAAAATGTAAACAAGTTAGTCCATTATTGAGTCACTCTCATTTACTTCAATCTGCAATGCATCTACAAATATTCCTTTAACATCTTCAAGTACTTTATTCCTTTGTCTTTCCTTTTAGAGTTTTTTCTGTGTGGCTCTTTTCTTCCACAGTTCTCCCAAAATATCCGTTTTCTCTATAGATAGGTTGGATTGATCCCAATTAGGAATCAAAATTTCTTTATCTAGATCTATCTCATCAATAATTACTGCCTTTGTCTTAGGACTCGGTGAAGGAACAATTTCCTTACCTTTACCTACCTCATCCTTTGCTTTAGTATTCAATCCAATTAGGTCATTGACCTTTAAAGTACCAAATGTTGGATCAATATTTATCGATGAATCAATATTAGCAGTAGAAATGTCTACCTTGTCTTTCTGTGACTCAGGTGTGCATGTCTCAGTAGTAAGAGGAGCCTGTTTCTCGGTCTTTGTCTATTCAGATGTGGATTCTGCAACCTTGTCTTTGCTTGGAGGTACTATATTATGTATAGGAGATTGGGGTAATGATGCCATTACCTCAACTACAATATGCTCTACATTGGACTCTTCAATAGTCTATACCTTGGGTAGTGTATCATCATTTCCTTGTGCTGGAGGGTCTATAATTGGTACTTCTTCCTTCACATTGCCTTCTATTATCTCAAATATTTGTTTACACACTAATGTGGTACGCTGAGCTACATCTTCTATGTTTACATAGGTGACACCAAGATTTAATGTGGAAACCCAATATGGGAAAAACTACCAATGTAACTAGTTACTGTTTTTCACTCTTCTGAAGTGAGCCCTGTTAGGAGCCAACCCTATTAAAGGTTACAATAACACACTGTTAGGTGTGACATTGTTAAAGGATTTAATCACCCTGTGAGGAGTGGCCTTGTTAGAGGTCTTCAACACTTAAACATAGAAATGCTACCTTGTGAGAGGATTTACAAAAAGACTGTTAAGTCTACTCTGTTAAGAGATTTGAGATCACTTCTACAATTGTTAGAGAGTAACAATGAATTGACCTATATGTGTAAGCAACTATCTTTTCTGATTCAGATCTCTATTCTAATTATGACTGGATCCTTGCTGATCAGATATTCTATTGCAGCTCCAAGTAATCAGAATCCTATATGATTTTGCCAAAGCATTCTCTGTATCTATGAGTAAATAATTTGAGATGTCTATGTTTGGCGAGATAAAATTCTTTGTTGGATTAAAATTACATCAAATGAAGGATGGTATCTACATTACTCAATCAAAATATATCAAGGAGATACTTAATAAATTTTGTATGGAAGATTCCAAACCTGTTGGAACACCCATGTGTACTGGATAAAAATTATCTAAGGATGATGATTCAAAAGAGGTTACATCAGAGCACATTGCAGATGAATTAGTACATTCATGTACATTACATTTACAAAGTGAAATAGTATTGACTATTGGTATTTAGTATTTGTGGAAATGGAGTCTTTGACATCTATTGTCAAAGAGGGAGAGTTTTCTATAATACATAAGAATAATACAGTAAGAGGGAGATTTTGATGTCACAGGGAGTTTTTGGATGAGAATCAGAATGAAGCTAAGGACATTAAAGAAATTTTTCTGTTGCTCTACAATTCTTTGTATTATGACATGTGTTTCCATCAATACCAAAGAGGGAGATTGCTGAAGACAACTATTCAATTGTGTATTGTCATTGATGTTACACATGTATATACACTTATGAAGTGATGATACACAAATGTCTACATTCAGACTAAGCACAGTTGGTGAATAGATTGAGCTGTTCTAATGTTGACCGAGTTCAGTCGGGTATTGAAGAAGTTCAGTGTTGACCAAGTCACTTGGGCATTTCAGTCATGGTCGGGCATTCAGTGCCAGCCGACTAACAATGATTTACATTCTATAATTAATTGATTATATGAGGCCGACTGAATTGTGATTTATTATTTAGAAGTATATTCAAGCCAACTTGACAGGGCTTATCATATATATGAAAGGTCAAGTTTGGATTGAATGTGTGTGAGTGTGTAAAAGTTGAAGACAAGTAGAAGTGTGGACAATTTTGACATGAAGAGTGAAGGCGAAATCAGATAGGATTCTGATTGAGTATAGATCACTTGGAGCTGCAATAGAATATCTGATCAGCAAGGATCTAGTCATAATAAAAACATAGATTTGAATCAACAAAGCCAATTGCTTACACATACAGGTCAATTCATTTTTACTCTCTAACACTTGTAGCAGTGATCTCAAATCTCTTAACAGAGTAAACTTAACATTCTTTTTGTAAATCCTCTCACAAGGTAGAATTTCTATGTTGAAGTGTTGAAGACCTCTAACAAGGCCACTCCTCACAGGGTGATTAAATCCTTTAACAGGGTCACACCTAATAGTGTGTTATTGTAACCTTTAACAAGGTTGGCTCCTAACAGGGCTCACTTCAAAAGAGTAAAAAAAGTAACTAGTTACATTGGTGGTTTTTCCCATATTGGGTTTCCACGTTAAATCTTGGCGTCACCTGTGTATATGATATTTGTTTCATACTTTATGTTTTTGCACTTAATCACTAAAGTATAATTGCATTGGATATTATAAATATTTCTTTGACACCTGAGTTACAAAAGAATATTTTAATTGACCGAGTAATAGTGTTAAAGTATTTAAGACATCTAAGGGACAAATGATTTGTTTTGTAGTAACTGATTCACCCCTCCCCTCTCAGTTACTTATCTCATTTCCAACACTATTACTTGATCAGTTAAGACCTAATAGGACCTATTAAGACCAATTAATACCTAATAGGACCCTTAAGACCCAATAGGACCACTTAAGACCTAATAGGACCCCTTAAGACCGATTAAGACCTAACACGTGACTAATAATCTACCTAATAGGACCAATAAGACCTAACATCTGGCCTATAAGACCTAATTGGGAGTTAACAAGACCTAATACAACTAATAAGACCTAATAGAACTTATTAAGATCAATTATGACCAATTAAGACAAATCAAGTCCCTTAACACCTAATAGAACCACTTAAGACCCCTTAAGACCTAATAGTACCTATTAAGACCAATTAAGACCTAACATGTCTTATAACACCTAATAGGACCTAATAGGACTAATATTAGGTGTAATAGGACCTATTAGGACCTAACACTATTAATAAGACCTAATGCTTACTGATAAGACCTAATAGGACCCTTACGACCTAATAGGACCCCTTAATCTACTTAATAGGAGTAATAGGATTTATAAAGACCAATTAACACCAATTAAGACCTATTAGGACATATTAGGACCTATTAAGACCTAATATCATGTATTAAGACCTATTAAGATCAATTAACACCAATTAAGACCTATTAGGACTACTCTCTCTCTCTCGACATTTGTTGTAATTTTATCTTTGTATGTAGGAAATGCTCAAGAAGCACAACCTTTTGAAGTTGGAGAAGGGTCATCCCAAGCTCAACAAGCACAACCTTAAAAAGTTCAAGAAGGGTCATCTCATGCTCAAACAAGTACACACACACACACACACATATCTCTCGATGAAGGGTGCTCCCCTTATTAACACAAACACACAACAAAATTGAGAATAACAAGATTTGCAAAGACAAGAAATGGGCTTTCTATTATCCACCATGAAATGAAATTACAATATTCTAAAATATAACATGCACCTTCACAAATGCAACATGCACAACCACATGGGCATTTTATTACAAGAATTTGCAGGCCATAACCCAGAACTACCCTAGACAACCCTACGTGCCTTCAATAAATAGGCAATTTTAACCACCCAAAAAGATTCTATAAATTAAAACCCTAAAGTTTGAGGGTGGCCAACTGTAAGATATTATTATTCATTTTTATTACATTAGAGTGGGCCCAAACAACTTCAAAACCCAAAAAGAAATTTTGAAGAAACTTTAACATTTTCAAGAACTCATGTAGCGCAACTTTTGGAGACCATAACTCATCAACCGTTGACCCGATGGGCCGCCGTAACCCCACTTCAGAAATGCCATGAAGTTATCTACAAAACTTGACTAGGACACGCCTAGTCAGCCAAGGTTTTGACCCCATTCAGAACCTCTAAAGCCTTCAAAATTGAGTTTGAAGTTTCTATACCATGCTGCCAATACTGAAAATATCTAATATCTACAAAACTAGACTTGATCTAGCAATAAAACTTTACTGGCAAGCTGATATAATCAAAGTGAACCTTGAGGGAAGAAAATAGAACATTCTGAGCTCAAATGGAAAAATTACTAAAAATAGTAACTTTCCATAAATAGTAACCCTGCACAAAATAGGCCTTATTGAATAGAAACCAAAAAATATTTTTGGGTGATGCAAGATTTCTCTTACACCCAGGATGCTCCTGCATCAGACACCTGAGGTAATTTGAGAAGTGACCCTGTCACGTCTCAGGTGGTCAAAGGAAAACCAAGACAGTTAACCTCCTCCCTTGATAGCCATGATGAATCTTCTACAGGCCGTCATTTCCATTTAACCAAATGTTCTTCATATGTCATGTTCCTTGTGTTTCTGCCAACACGACTGTCCAAAATGTCTTCAATCTCCTCTGTAGTTGAAGTAGTTGCTGGAATATTCCACTGTGCTGTGATATGATCCTCAATATCCCCCTCATGATATTTTTTCAAATCTGAAATGTTAAATACTGGTGAAATATCGAGTTCACTGGGCAAATCTACTTCATAAGCATTCCCTGAATCATGCTTCTTCAGTATTTTGCATGGTTCAAAATTCTTCATCTTCAACTTATTATATGTTCCTACTGGAAATCTCTCTTTTCTCAAATGAACCATGACTTCATCTCCCATCTAGAATTCCTTATGCCTCATTTTCTTGTCTTCCTTAGCCTTGTACTGTGTATTCATTTTATTAATATGATGCCTCACCTCCTCTTGCGTATTCTTCAAGTGTTCTACAAAGTCTTCAGCTTCAACGCTACTTGTCTCCCCTTTGTCCAACTTTCTTAATTTTGATGCATTTCTAGGACTACTTCCATACACTATATGGAATGATGATTTACAAGTGCTCCTATGACAAAATTATTATATGCAAATTCTGCCTATGGTAAAACCAAATCCCATCCCTTTGGTTTATCTCCAACCAAGCATCTCAACAAATTCCCCAAACTCCTATTCACAACTTATCTGTCCATCAGTCTGTGGATGGTGTGATGAACTGAACTTCAAATTTGTCTTCAACTTTTTCCACAAGGTTCTTCAAAAGTACCCAACAAACTTGGTGTCTCGATTTGAGACTATGCTCTTTGGTAAGCCATGTACTCTTACCACCTCCTTGAAAAACAATTCTGCTACATGAACATCATCATTAGTCTTCTTGCAAGGAATGAAATGTTCCATTTTTGAAAACCTATCCACCACTACAAAGATGGAATCATGCCCTCTCTGAGTTCTCGATAGGCCAAGGAAAAATTCCATACTAATATCCTCCCAGGGATTCTTTGGTACAGGTAATGGCTGATATAACCCTATATTCTTCTTCACTCCTTTTTCCATCTGACATACCCTGCAACCTTGTATAAATTTCCTAACATCTTGCTGCAACTGTGGCCAATAATAGTTCCCACTAACTAGAGAAATGGTTTTATCTCTACCATAATGTCCAGCCAGTCCTCCACTATGCTTTTCTTTGATTAGATTCTCCCTCATGGAGCTCTTTGGAATGCACAAATGACTACCTTTGAACAACATATCATCCTGGATTATGAAGTCCAACCATTTGGTTCTATCCAGAGTAACAGGTTCTCTACAAGATTTCCAAGCTTCACCAAAATTGAGATCTTCATGATACAAACTCTTGAGTTCCTTGAACCCAAAAAACTCAATCTGCATCTCTGTTAGAAAAATTAGTCTTCTGCTAAGGGCATCTACAACCCTATTAGAGTTCCCACTCCTGTGTTTCAAAACAAAAGTGTAACTCTACAAAAACTCAACCCATTTCAAATGCCTTTGATTCAACTTTCCTTGACTATTCAAATATTGCAAAGCTTGATGATCAGTAAATTAAAAAACTCTTTCGGTGAAAGATAATGTCTCCATTTCCTCAATTCCTAAACTATAGCATAGAACTCCTGATCATAAACAAAATATTTTCACTTGACATCATTCAAATTCTCACTAAAATAAGCAATGGGTTTACCTTCCTGACTCAAAACTGCTCCAATAACATTACCACTAGCATCACACTCTACTTGAAACACCTTGTTAAAATTTGGAAGTGCTAAAAAAAGCTATTCTGTAACTTTTATTTTCAACAATTTAATGCTCTTATCTGCCCCTATAGTCTACTTAAACTCTTTCCTATCCCCTCTCATTGTTTCAGTCAAGTGTCCACAGATACTACTGAAACCTCAAATAAACTTTCTGTAAAAGCTAGCCAAACCAAGAAAAGATCTTACCTCAGTAGCACTCCTTGGGGCAGGCCATTCAAGGATAGCCTGCACCTTCTCTGGGTCCATTTTTAGACCTTCTACTAAGACTAAAAATCCCAGATACACTAACTCCTTCACAAAATTGCACTTCTTCAAATTAATCAACAAATTCTCTTCCCTTAACCTCTCAAACACCTTACAAATATGCATCATATTTTCTTCCAATGTCTTACTGAAAATCAAAATATCATCCTGGTAAACAATAGAAAACCTACCCAGAAATTCTTTCAGTACTTCATTCATGAGCTACATGAATGTGCTCGGTGCATTGGTTAGCCCAAAAGGCATGAATAACGACTCATACAAGCCCTCCTTTTTCTTGAAGGCTGTCTTCAATTCATCTCCTTCTCTGATTCTGATTTGATGATATCCACTTTTTAGATCTATCTTAGTGAAATACTTAGCTCCACTCAAACAATCCATAATATCATCAATTCTTGGCAAGGGAAATTTTTACTTGATAGTGATCTTATTGATAGCCCAAGAATCTATACACATCCTCCATTCCTCATTTTTCTTTGGTGCTAATACTGCTGGTACAACACATGGGCTCAAACTTTTCTAGATCAATCCCTTCTGCAAAAACTCATGCACTTGTCTATTCAATTCCTCACTCTCTGCTGGAGTCATCCTATGGGCTGCCTTGTTTGGAAAAATAGCCCCTGGGATCAAGTCCATTTGATGACTGATCTTTCTTATTGGTGGTAATCCATCAGGTACATTATCAAAAATAATATCCTGAAACTCCTCCAACAAGTCCACAACTTTTGCAAGTACATCTTCTACTTCTTCTTTACCCACTTTTGGAATTAGGGAAAAACACGTATGCTCATGTCTCATACCTTATAAGAACTTTCTTCCATTAACTAAACAAACTCTGGCATTACTACATAGCTTTTCTCCTATTTCCTTCAATGGCTTTAGCTTGTGTCAGACTCTATCCTTCGTCAAAGAATAAGTATTAGCATGACCATCATGTATGGCATGCCTGTCAGACTGCCAAGGCCTTCCCAACAATAAATGAAACACATCCATAGGGATGATATCGTAAAGTACCTCATCTCGGTAACTTCCAATCTTGAACTTCACTAAGCACTGCTCATTGACTAGGACCTTGTGGTCATCCTGCACCCAGGAAATTCTTTATGGACGTGGGTGCTTTTCCCTTTTCAGCTTCAACTTTGTGACTATTTCTTCTAATACCAAATTATCAGTGCTTCCACCATCAATAATCACATCACAACACTTATCCTGGCACTTTCATCTAGTGCGAAATAGGCTCTTCCTCTGATATGATCTCTTCTCTTCATTTATCAGGATCCTCCTAACAACTAGGATTTCTCCCCTCTCAGCATCATCTAAGTGTTCTGACTAAACTTCTTCATTTTCATGCGTAACTCATGCATGACATTCATTCCTCCTATCTATCCTTCCTTGACACTGTGGGCATTCATAGGCTCGATGTCCTTCTTCTCCACAATAGAAATATGTCCCAGGAAAACCTCCTCTTCCCGACCCTTGTCCTCTTCCTCTTCCTCTCTGATCCCTATTATTTTGATCACGGGAATGATTGTAATTATTTCCCCTTTGATTTTGACTGCTACTTGACTCATCATTCTTTTTCTGATCTTCATTTTGGCCTCCATAAGACTGTCCGCTGGATCTTCTACCACGACCTCTTCCACCTTGCTTGCTTTAAAAATTCTTGTTTAACTTCTCTTCAACCCTTAAAGAAAAATGGTATGCCTTTTCAATGCTGGTCATTCTAACCAGACTCAATTCATCCTGAATACTTGGCTACAATCCATAAATATAACAGGCAATCTTTTCCTTCTAAGGTTCTACATGACCTGTTCTAATGAGGACTCGGTAGAAATCTTTTGTATACTCCTGCACAGATTTTCCCGCTTGTTTCAACCGTTGCATTTTCCTTAGTAGATCAAGCTCATAATCAATGAGAGTGAACTATCTCTTCAACTTCTCCACCATTCGGTCCCATATTCTGATTTTTTCCTTTCCTCTTCTATTCCTCTCCAACTGAATCTTCTGCCACCAAATTTTTGCATGGCCCTTCAGTTTGGCCTTCACAAATTTGACCCAATCTGGATCTTCGACATCTTCATACTCAAAATATTCTTCTAGATCATTGATCCAGTCGATCAACTCCTCTGGGTTAAGATTTCCTGAGAACGTGGGAACTTCAATCTTGGGTCTCTTTCCAATCTTGGAAATGGCCCTCAAAAGCCTATCCTCTTTAGGATTTCTAGGTGCTTCTAGTGCTTCCTGGTCACCTTTTCCTTCTTCTTTAGATTCCTCTTCACTTTGATCTCTAACCACAATATTCATTCCTCTACGCATCTCCTCTTGCAATGGTTACACTTGTCTCTGGAGGACTCTAAAACCCTCTTCTATCACACCTCCAACTCTTCCATCACGGTTCCTTTGTGGAGGCATTTTTGACTCTTATCACACGAACACACAACCAGAGTCCTGGTGTAAAATGCCTCACAGTCGGTGATCTATTTACACACTTAGGAACTCCTGTTCTAATACCAATTGATGACAGGTGCTCCCCTTATTAACACAAACACACAACAAAATTGAGAATAACAAGATTTGCAAAGACAGGAAATGAGATTTCTATTATCCACCATGAAATGAAATTATAATATTATGAAATATAACATGCACCTTCAGAAATGCAACATGCACAGCCTCATGGGAATTTTATTACAATAATCTAAAAGCTAGAGCCACCAACCACATAACCTAGAACTGACCTAGACAACCCTACATGCCTTCAATAAAGCCTTCAAAATTGAGTTTGAAGTTTCTATACCCTGCTGCCAATACCGAAAATATCCAATATCTACAAAACTAGACTTTATCTGGCAATGAAACTTTACTGGCAGGCTGATACAATCAAAGTGAACCTCTAGGGAAGAAAATAGAACATTTTCAGCTCAAACAGAAAACTCACTAAAAAGAGTAACTTTCCAGAAATAGTAACTCTGCACAAAATAGCCCTTATTGAAAAGAAACCAGAAAATATTTTTGGGTGATGCAAGACCGCTCTTACACCACGGATGCTCCCGCATCATCTCTATTTAGTATCTCTCTTTATTTAGTCTCTTTGTGGTGAATAAGTATTTTGGGTCTTCTCCTTAAGAGTATTATTTTTGAACTATGTGTAGCCTTTGATGAAGAAAATGTTGGACAAGGGGAAACCCAAGTTGAAGCAATAGACTTTGGCGAAGGGTCATCCCTAGGTCCAACAACTCTCTCTCTCTCTCTCTCATTAGTTTAGTGATTATCCCCTCTAGCTTTAGCCTATTTGTATTTATTTCATCTAGGTCCCCTTAAGACTTTATTAAGAGTTTTTTTTGTTAGGAATAGTCCCAAGAGATAACTGAGAGGGGGGGGGGGGGGNAGTCCCAAGAGATAACTGAGAGGGGGGGGGGGTGGTGAATCAGTTATCTACAAGACTCAATTATTTATTCAATTAACTACATAATAACATTAACCATAAATACAATAAGATAACACATATAATAATACCACAATTTTGGTTACGGGGAAACCCAAAATAGGTAAAAACCCCAGTGGGAATTAGCACCCACAAAGAACTGTACTAGTGTATAATGATCCTTGTTAGAAGATCTTAAAACCCTATTAGGAGTTGATATTTACAATGCAATAAGTATAGAGACCTGGTCAAAGGTCAGACCCTATTAGGAGTCTTTTAGGAATAGCCCTGTTAGGGCTGAGGACACATTGTCCGAGAGCACACTGCTCAAATGATGAAGGCTGCAACCTTCTGCAAAACAAATATATACTATATATCTGATAATTGAACTGTTTAAGTAGACCTGCTGTCTTGATCAGTTCCAGTGAATTGTATACACTCTCTGCTTCTTCACATAGATCTTCAACTGATGAATGATGTGGCTTTACTATCCCAAAACATCAGACATTTTGCTCTATTCTTTTTTGATATCTTTTTCTTCTCACTCACTTGGCAATCACAAATGAACTACTATAAGTATCTTCTTCCAAAGATAAGATTACGTTGACTGTAGGAAAATATTCAACAAATTCCTTGTCAGCTAAACTAAGCAAGCAACATAATTAGAATCGTGCAACTCAAGATGAGTAGACACATTGTTTCACACAGTCGGCTCCACCAAATTAACTCAAACTTCACTCACATGATGAAACACGTTAAGCACTCTTAACCAAACATTCTGAACTCTCAACTAAACATGAATCCAAACAAGCATATCCCAAAGATAGGCACAACTACAGAAAGAATGAAATTATTGATGGCTCTTAATAAACAATCTTCTGAAATTGTAACTGGAAAATAGATTAACATAACTCAATGTTAACTGCACAACTGAATCTACGTGTACAAACATAGTATAATGAATATGTCTAAAACATAAAAATAACCGCGCAAGGCTCCAAAATGTCCATACATAGAATTACATATAGAACACTGCTGTATACTATATGTTGTCATCAATGAAAAACATACAGTCAACTATTTTCACAAAGGAAAATCTCCAACAATCTCCCCCTTTGACATTGATGGCAACATATGATATGAAAACATCATCAATCCAAAAGTATCCTCTTTCTTTTTACAATCTTCTCAATATCCTCATCACAAACTCCTCTTAACTACTGCAACTCCTTATACTACTTTTTATTTTTCATGACTGTTTACTCTCCTATACTTTATACTCCCCCTTACTATATACTCCCCCTTTGACATCAATGGAAAAGGGTGCCAAATACAAATAAGCACATGTACTACTCCTGAAGTAGAGTAGTCAACCATTCATCAGTCACCAAGGACTGATGCACTTGTTGCAAATTCTAATCAGACTCAGGAAAGGGAATTAATCCAAGCTTCTCCCTGAGATACTCAAAAGTATCTTTTGATAAAGGCTTTGTAAATATGTCTGCCAACTGTTCTTTGGTGCTCAAAAAATCCAAATTCACTTCTCTCTCTACAAAATTTTCTCTTAGAAAATGATATTTTATTTCTATGTGTTTTTTCTTTGTATGCATCACAAGGTTCTTTGACATATTGATAGTGCTAGTGTTTTCACAATGAATAACAATAGGATAATCAATCTGAATTCCAAAGTCTTTAATCATCTTCTTGATCCAAAAAATTGTGGAACAATTTAATGCTGTTGCTACATACTCAGCTTCTGCTGTTGACTGAGAAATATAGTTCTGCTTCTTGCTTGTCCAAGTAACCAACCTGTCTTGAAGAAATACTGCTCCTCTTGAGGTACTCTTTTTGTCATCAACACAACCTACCTAATCCGCATCTGTATATACATGAAGTTCTACATTTTATGAGTTAGGATACCATAAACCATAGTCTATAGTCCCCTTTAAATATCTGAATATTATTTTTATAGCCATTAAGTGATTTTTTTAGGTTCATCTGCAAATCTTCCAACAATGCCAACTGCATTAGAAATATCAGGTCTAGATTTAGTAAGATATATGAGTTTTCCAATCATGGACTTGTATAGTGTTATGTCAACTTCTATAGAATCATCATCTTTAGAAAGCTTGCTTCCTGTTATCATGGGGGTGCTTACTGGCTTGCAATCTTCCATCTTGAATTTCTTCAATATCTCATTCACATACTTAGACTAATTTATGAATATACCTCTGTCTGTCTGTAGTACATTTAATCCCAAAAAGCATTTTATAGGTCCAATCATGCTCATTTCAAACTCGCTCTGCATCTCTTTAGCAAAGTCTGCACTAAGCTTGTCATTACCACCAAAAATAATGTCATAAAAAAAAATAGCAACAAGTAATAATCCTTCAGGTGTCTCTCTTATGAATAAGTTACAATCTGCTACTCTTTTCTTGAATCCAATATTAGTTAAGTATCCATCCTGTCTTTCATACCATGCTCTAGGGGCTTGCTTGAGTCCATAGAGATATTTCTTCAGTCTACATACCATGTCAGGTTTTTCTGATAAATTAAATCCTTCAGGCTATTCTATGTAGACTTCTTCCTTTAAGTCAACATTCAAAAAGGATTACTTGACATCCATCTGATATAACTTAAATTTCTTGAATGTTGCATAAGATAAAAAAAATTTAATAGCTTCCAGTCTTCTCATAGGGGAAAATGTATCAGAGTAGTCAATTCCTTCTCTCTGCGCATATCCTTTACATACCAGTCTTTCTTTGTTTCTTACCATTGTACCATCTTCATTCATTTTTTTTCTGAATATCCACCTGGTTCCAATCACATTTTTGTCACAAGGTCTAGGGACTAGTTCCCATGTGTCATTCTTAATTAACTGATCTAATTCTTCTTGCATTGCATCTACCAATCTGAATCATTACAATAATCTTCAACACTTGAAGGTTCAATTTGTGAAAGTAAACATACCTCTTCATCAACTGTTAAACCTTTTTCTTTAGATCTTTTCAAAACTTTACTGCTTTGATATCCAATGATATCTTCTTTTGAATGGTATCTAGATGTGTATTTTGGAACTTTAGGTGTGACACTCTCATCTATAATGTGCGATTCCTCTTCACTTGGTTCAGGGTTATTGCATGATACATCAATACAATCAAACATTTCTTCAATAACTATTTCTTTACTGATAGTTCTAGGTTCATCTTCAATCATAGGTGCATAATCATAGTATCTCTCTTGAATCATGAACTTCTCATCAATCTTCACATGTGCACTTTCAATGATTTTCTTCAATCTCAAATTAAAACATCTGTAAGCTTTTCTTTTAGTAGAGTAACCAAGAAAAATACCTTCATCGCTTCTAGCATCAAACTTACCAACACCATCATCTCTCTTGATGTAACACTTGCTTCCAAATATTCTAAAGTGTTTTACTGTAGGTACATTACCAAATCACAGTTCATAAGGTGTCTTGTCTGCACCTGGCCTTAGTTGAATTTTGTTGATAGTATAGAATGCTGTATTGGCTGCTTCTCTCCAATAGGTGTGTGCGACTTTTCCTTCAATCATGATAGTGCATGCTGTGTCAAGTATGATCAGGTTTCTCGTTCCTACAATTCCATTCTGCTGAGGGGTTCTAGGTGCACTTAGCTATCTTTTGATCCCATGTTCTTCATAGTACTCACGAAACTTGTCAAAGGTGAATTCTCCTCCTCTATCAGATCTCAGACACTTCATCTTTAATCCAAACTCATTTTCAACTTTAGCTTTGAATATTTTGAACTTCTCAAAATATTCAGATTTATCTTTCAAGAACGCAACCTACATCATTCTGGAAAAATCATCAACAAAAAAAAAAAAAAACCTTTCACCATAGTATGATCTTGTTTGAGTAGGTCCACATAAGTCTATATGCACTAGATACAATTTGTTCTCTGCGGAGTTCTGTTTTCTTCTGAATGAGTTCCTCACATGCTTTCCCATCACACATTCCCTGAACATAGTATCAACTGGTCTTGCAATACTAGGAAGGTCTCTTACTTCCTTAACATTGCTTATCTTTACTATGTTGTCAAAATTGATATGACAAAGTCTTTTGTGCCATAACCAATTGTCATCCACTTTTGCAACAAAACAAATTACTTCTGAGTTGAGCTAAAAGACATCACCTTTAGTATCTGAACCTGATGCAATCATATCTCCTTCTTTGTTATTAATGATGCACTTGTTTGTTAATCTCTAAGTTATGTTGATGATTAGTGACCAACACTTAGTCATTCATCTAGGTAGTTTTAGTTGGCTAACACTGTGGCCGAGCTAAAACTATTCAAGGCCAAGCATTTTTTTAGTATGCCTAGTTACATTGCCGAGCCGAGTGACATTTCCAAGCTAAGTAAAGTCAGAGATGTTAAATGCCGAGTGACAGACAGTCAAGTGCCAAGTAGAACAATTTTTGTATGTTTGTCAGGAATGATACAAACTTCAAGGATAAGTGATCCGGCCAACTTGTATAAGATTTTTGGGCCGACATTGTGTGCATTTAATATTCTTATATGAATTTAATTATGCATTTAATTGTTTTATCCTATGCATGACTCATTATATACATTAATTGTTTTACCATCAAGGCATGAATATTAGATCTTGATTGTTGATCTAGATCTCGCTATCAAATCTGAACAGGTATAATTAGATTGCTTCTAAACCCTATTATGTATGTGTGTGGTGTATGGCAACTACATTTCTAAAGTGAAATGCATAGAGGGTTATTTTGTTCAGAAGCATAGATCAAGCAAAGAATAACACAGTGAACATCAGAGTAAAGGTATATCAGATTATAAGATCAGAAGAGATACTGAAAAGAGGAGATCCGTCATCAACATTAGAGTGCATATCAAAGGATCAATACTTGAGACTTTTTAATCATTGTATCAGGTGAAAATATCTTAACAGAGTGGTTTTAGCAGGCCTTTATTTATCTCTTAATAGAGTGCTTACTTCATTGTAAGTTTAAATCCTTTGACAAGGTAGATGATTTGAAGCTTTTGATAGAGCAGACCTTTAACAGGGTAGATTATATTTTGTAATCAAATATTGTAACCTTAACAGGTACACTTTATTACTACAGTAGTGGAGACTTTTGTGGGTGTCATCCCCACCCCAGTTTTACCTATTTGGATTTCTCGGTTACCAAATTATTGTGTTATGTGTTTCTTATTTCATGGTGTGGATGCTATCTGAGATTAAATTAGATTCATTTATGTATGAATGTGGATCAGTTTTCTTTAAGTGTTTAATTTTATAGATCTGATTCACCCCCCCTCTCAGTATCTTGATTTCTCATTATTGTATTTCCAACAATTGGTATCAGAGCTAGAGTTCTCTAAAAGGTTATAATCAGCTTGAGAATATAGATCTTGAAATGGAGATCTAAAAGATGGGTAAAGTCATTGAGAATCAAAAGATTGATGTTTAGCAAGCACTCCAACAGCTTGAGACTGCAAGACAAGAGTTAAGGAAGTCCTTGGCTGCAAGGAAAGATTTGGCCAAACAAATGAATGACACTCATTATCAGGAAGAGGACACTACAAATATATTTCAGAATGGAGATTCTACTAAGAGCGATGTAGCAATAGCAGATCTACTGGAAAAGAATAGTGCACTATGTGAAGAAGTCAAAAACTTGAAAAAGGAACAAGAAGCCCAATCAATAAGAATGTGTGAAGTTGTTGAACATAAAAAGAAAGCCGAAGATGAAAAGGCTATGGAAAAAGAAGACAAGAGAATGCTGACTACCAGACTTGATGAAAGAACACATGATGTGCAAACCATGACAGTTAAACAAGTGGACATGGAAAATCAGCTACTACTTGCAAATCAGGAGATAAGCAGAAAAGACTTGGAGATTGTTAATCTTAGATCTGAGAGAAGTCAATTGAAAGGTGAATTGAGATTTGAGAAAGAAATCAATAATAGAGTGAATGATCCAAGTGCAGCTATGAGCTACTTTGAACAACTGGTGGAAGCATTAAGAAGACCTAAAGATTCTTCTAGTTTAGGCCACACTGAACAACATACAACCACTGAAGATGGAGAATCATCTAAGACAGGTGAAAGAAAGAATGCAAAGCCAAGAAACAAGAAACCTATTTGTCATCACTGTGGAAAACCAGGTCATACAACAAACATTTACCGAAGCAAGAATGGTAAGTCCAATCCTAAAACCAACTTTAATGGTTATTGCTTTAACTATAATAAGTTTGGACAAAAAGCACGTGAATGTAAGGCAAAGGAAAGAAAAACACCTAGACTCAATGGTAATTGCTATAATTATCACAAATTTGGTCATAGAGCACAAGATTGCAGATCCAAAGGTAAACATCAGTGGACATCAAAGGTACAAGAGAAATCACCAAGAAAAGGCAATCATTACAATTGGGATTATAATACATGGCATAGTTGTCATTACTATGGTGAGTATGGACATGTTCCAGAAAACTGCATAAGGACACATGTCAGAGGTAAATCTAAAATTTGGATGAATGGAAGCCTAGTTTGTCACAGTTGTCTAAAAATTGGACATACAAGGAAAGATTGCAAGACTAGAGTTCCAGCTCCCACAGTCGAGAAAATTAGGGAACAGATGACCAAGACATGGGTTAAGAAGTCTAAACCATGCAGCAGTGAAGCTAATGAAGCCGAGGTCACCCAATCCAATGGATCAGGTGATCACATCATCTCCAACTAAGAGAAAGAGGTATGTAAGGAACTGTAT
>MU223376.1:253132-263663 GCA_018584345.1 Thuja plicata | reverse complement strand
CATCATCTCCAACTAAGAGAAAGAGGTATGTAAGGAACTGTATTTAAAATTCTTATCTTACATCAGTTCCTAACATAAAATGTACAAAAGTCCATATTTGCATATGCTAAGATGCACCAGGACATATCTTTGAAAACAAATTCTGAGATTAGAAAATTGAACTATAGGTGTCGAGTACTATTCATGGACACTAAAGCCGAGTTCTTTAGTGAGTGCCAAGTTTTGTTGGCCGAGTGTAGTGAGCCGAGTGAGATGCAAGTATTGTTAGAGATGAGAACAGCTGGCTTGCACTAACTCAATGGGAAAAACATTCAATGATTACCTACCTTTACCCTTTGAAGCTTATAAAGGGTGAACAGTCAACATTTCGTTTTTACCATGCAATTTTACTATTTACGGAGTGACTGAAGTGATTTACAGAATTGATCTTAACAGAGCTAGGAACAAAGATTTAATTAGTGTGCTGACGGAAATATTAAAGTGAACAGTGAACAAAGAATAGTGTGAAGCATCACTTGCCGAGGTATTATGTTTTCCATTCCTCAAACCCTAAATTTTAGAATTATGGCTGCAAGTTCTTCCGTACCCACCAAGAACATGGAGGCAGAACAAGAACAAATTCAGTTGATTCGGAGTGATGAATGTGAACCTCTCAACTTTTGAGCCATTCCTGAAAGTGTGATACAGAGTGATTTGATGGGAGCCCTCTCATCCATTCCTCCCAAGGTACTTATGATTCATGATGTTCAATCATGCTATATGGTTAAAATTGGAGAAGTAGGTGATAATGAATTAAGGAAATCCTACAGTAAATTGTGTGAAAATGGAGTTCTGAAGGAAGAATTCAAACACTTAGCTGAAAAAGGGTTAACTTGTGCCCTATATTTTCCGCAAGGTTTTAAAGATGAATGGATAAAAGTTATCCTTAGCCGAGTTCATGACATGAGCATGTGGCTAGAAAATGGACCAGTCAAGATCACCAAGAGTATGATTCATCAAGTGACTGGATATCCTGTAGTAAATGGAAAGTGAACCATGAGGGATAAAAACAAAGAGGAAATTACATTGAACACTAGAGCAGTATGGAATAATAGAGGTATGACCATCTCTACGATTACTGACCTAGAACTTGACTTTGGAGTTAGGGTAATTGCACACAAGTTCTATTAGTCCAGCAGATTGGATAGTGTTCCCTGTACAACAGTTGACCAGGCATGGAAAATTGTGAAGAAGAATCACACATATGATCTTGTTGAGTTACAATGGACACAGTTAGCTGAGAAACTTGCATCAATCAGAAAGGCTAAGAGCTCGTCTTGTAAGTTTGGTTCTTTACTAGTTTGTATATTATTCTACATTCAAGATACATTTCCTACTCTAGGAAATATTGTGTGGAAAAAGGATAGGCCCATTACAGTTCAGATCAGTGAATGTATAAAGAAACTAGGGATCAATTTCAATAGCATTATGGGTAGCTATTTTGTAGAATTCAAGAAGAGAATGTGATTAAGGACTAGGATTCCTAAGTCACTAGTGGAGAAACACTATGAGGAAATCTATTTTCTAGTTGACATAGATAACACTTATATCAAGGCAGTAACTCCTAGAATAATATGTTTGGAGCCATTTCCATATGAGATTAATGTTGATGAAGCATCAGCCACCATCATTGCACTCTTACCCGAGGCAATTGACACCACTGCAGAAATATTTGGAAACTTTGATGAAGCTAAGGCTAAGATCTCTAGAAGTTTGAATGAAGGAACTATGGAGAGGAAAAGAAAGAAGATAGTGAAAAATCTGAAGAAAATGGTTGGCTTGGGTAGTGATGAAGAACCTGAGGATGCACCTCTAGGTCTAACCACTGGACAAGGTGAGGATATTTCTACTAAGGAGGAAGTCAGTGCATCAGAAGAAATTACACAGAAGGTTAATGGAAAGAAGCCATCAATTGTTATTGTAACCAAGCGAAGTCGAGAAAAACCCAAGGTTACACCTCCTATAGCTAATCGTCCAAGGACAAGAGAATCTACTGTCACTTCCCCAGTAGAAATGCAAACAAAAGTATATGGCAAGAGAAAAGTTACAGCGAGAATTTCTGGCCAGGAAGAAAAAGTTGCTCCTAAGGCCGTGCTGAGTAAGCCAGCAAAAAGACCACGAAGGAAATTAAATTTGCAGACAGATAGTGATGAGGAGATGAAAAAAATAGATGTACCCAACAACATACCTATAGCTTAGTTCAAGAAACCAGCAAGCATTGATGAGGTATGTGATACTTTGAGGAATTCAGCAGGGTTAGCAACATTCAAGTTCATCATATATGAGAAGTTGAAAATAGAAGATAGGCACAAAGTTCAGGAAGCACTCTTGGACATGATGAGCACCTTTAAATTGACTCCTACAGAGATAGGAAATCATGTGCCTGATGAACTATATGAATTTTTGTCAAGCAAATGGGAATTTGCACTTTCCATTGAGAGACAGATCCGAGAAGGAACATTAGCCAAAATAATTCATGACTTAACCTCTAAACAACAAACCAAATTCATTGAGGAGTACAAGAACAGGTTTGTGCCAAAACTTAGAGGATATGCTATTTTGAAGAATGATATGGAAGGTTTAGTACAACAGAGCACAAGGATCTGGAAAGAGATTTTTGGATTGCTTATTCCAAAAGACAAGAAATCTTGTGAAGGGCCATCCGAGCCAAAGGCACAATAAGTTGAAGAAAATACTACCCCTGAACCACATATAGTCAAAGATCAAATTGTCACTGAACAGGACAAGACCAAGGATGCATTAGATGCAACAAACACTGTTGATCTGACTGCAGACAGTCCTATGGATTATATAGTTGATGATCCAAGCAATTTGAATGTCGACATACAATAGATGTCGAGTGGAAAAGATACTAATTTGCCTATTAAGGCAGTTGAACCTGAAGAAGAGAATTCCACAACATCTGGTGAGAAAATTGAAGTTGACAGTACTCAGTAAAGTGAAGGGAAACAGAAAGCACAGGAACAAGAGGTAACTTCATAGGATCCACCTATCTTAGAAGTTGTGAAGATAGTTTTAGATAGTGGAGTGTTGACGGGGTTTTACTGACTGGGTCCGCCAACAGTCATAAGTTGTCACCGGGTTCCAGAGAAATCGGCCAACTTCGCCTGCAGAGGTTGTCCGGGGAAAATAAATCCTCCGGGCCTTCAAGCACTTGGGTGTCGGGTCACGAAGGTGCAGGGCTCGGTTGGGAGAGGTGACTATTTTCGAGGGGGATAGCTGGTTACTTCAACTCATTCCTCCGGAGATTCAGAATAGTAAGGGTTTCCCAGAGCATTCCACACTTAGCGAATAAAATGAAAAAAGATCCTGCAGGGTTAGAAATGTTTATCTAACTACAGTCATGCTGAAAAGTCTAGAACATCAACAATACTCTGAAAGCCTACACTAAATACCAGATAAATACACAACCATCAGTTAGCATTTCATCAGTAGCGGAATAAATGGGTCGTTAATCTACTTTAACACATCAGAGTAAAGGACATACAGAACATTAAAACATGAAATACCATTAACTCAGAAGCAGGGACGCTAACAACTTCATTGCCAAGAATCCTTCCTTCTTCATCAATATTTAGTCCAGCAAGCACTGGTGCGTGATACAATGGTGGCTCCAAGGGAGCATCTAACTATCAAGAACAGAACAATGAAGCATTGAGCTCTGCAACTAGAACCATAAATCACTTTGCTATTTCTTGTGGACAACAAAATCATCAATTTTGCCGACCCTTGGAAATGGGCCGATTTGCCTATTTATACAACTCTCTCTAACCCTAACCCTATTTTACTGTGTTCCAATAAAATACAATTTCTGGGGGCCGATACTACTTGCGCCACCCTACAAAAGACCTAGAGACGGAATAGGTCTTCCATGTCAGAAGAAGAAGACAAGAATATACATCGGAAGAATCAGCCTTGAGAAGAGAGCCGGAGAGAAGAAAGAAGAAAGTAGGTCCCCCGGGGACTGAGGCTACATGCCTCATAAATGGGAAATGCGGCACCCTGTCTCTAATGTGCCAGGTGTACCCTTGAACGACACCTCGAGAAGATTACCCTGTCAGAAGCCAACTGCCAAGCCAATGCCTCTTGATGTGCCCAACTACCCTCTGACAGTCTTTATTAACGCCTCTAAAAGTGACCGATCGGCCTCAGGGACCGAGATACAGATCACTTTAAAGAATACAAAATTGTGGATCCGAAACTCCGGGGTCCGAGAACTTACGCCCCCAAAAGAATAAAGAATGCTTAATGCTCAAGTTTCCCCAGTTTCCAGAGAATTCTCAAGGCTATTTATTATCATTGAAGGCCTGAAGAATGCGGAAAATGCCATCTTCATCAATCTTTCTTAGGCTGGCCCTTCTGTGCCTAGCCACTTCAACTTGTTCCGCCAGATCTGAAACATTATTCCTGAACTCATCCGCCATCCTTGCGGCATCATGGCCTTTAAGCACCATTTTGGTTAGTTTTGCCATTTGGTCCCCATCCATCCCCTCCGGGGATTGATACCGAGATGCCATTCTTTCATCAAAATTCCCCAACACTGACTCCTCGGGGGTATAAGTGTTTGTACCAAGGGGATCAACCCCGGAAGCTTTTGTTACAAATGACCTATATAAATTGGAAGAATGTTTTAATGTGTTTACCTTCTCCTATAAGGACTCTACCAGTTTCTTGGTTACCTCCAATGTGAGGTCCAGTCTGGAGTGCTGAGCCCTTACGAAATCAAATGATTCCTCACCCAGAATTTCGGATTCAGAAATTATGTCTTCCCCCAGGGTGAGGAGCTCTTCGAGCTCTACCTTCCACGCCTGGTAATTCTCGACGTCACTCTCCCACTACTCAATTAGTGCTTCCACCTGTAAAATAATCTGCCGGGCCGTATATAAATCTAGGAGAGTGGCCGCTAGGAAACGCCAGGTGTTTCCTATCTGTAGAGCGACCCATTCGTCTATATCCTGGGCCTTCTTTTTCATTACTCGCAGGGAGTTTATGTCGCTCTGCGGTAATTCCTCTAATGTGGAGGTCTGTGGAGGGGCGGCGTTGAGGGGTTGGGCCAGCTCTGTAAGCAACCCCATAAGGTTTGCATTCTTCTCCTTTTCATCTTTGAGCCTCTGGGCCTCCTTTTCATATCGGGCCTCCACTGCCCGTGCTGCCTCCTTCAGCAGGTCCACTTCGCCCTGCTTTCCTCTTTTACCCAAGGACACCTCTGCAATTTTGTATTCTGTGGGGTCCGTGATCGCTTCATCAGCGTCTGGGGGAGGCGTTGCCACTATCGCAACTATTTCTCCGCCCGGCCCAGTCCGAAGGGTATGAACTGTCCGGGCCTTTTTTTCTTTTGGCGGGGCCTGAGCTAAGGCCATCATTTCGGTCAGGGAGATAGGGACTGTTGGAGTGGATTGGGCTTTCCTTTTTCTACTCTCTGCCAACCATGGAGGCGGGAGAGGTGGCCTTCCTACCAGGATTTTTTCTTCAGATTCTCTCCTGGTGTCCGGTGGCGGATGCTCCTTTTCAACATGTATTTCCTCTGTTTCCCTTTCTACTGGAACCTCCTCTGCAGCAACATCTTCAATTTCTATCTCCTCAGCCTGGTCTCGGATGTCAATTGATGTGTCTAGACCCTGGTCGGCTTCTTCGGGGATCTCCTCTTCATGCTTCTCTTCTTCTTCTTCTTCATCCGTTGGTAGTAGGGGCGGTATCGGGCCGAGATTCAGAGTTTGGGCCGCTGTGATTACCTGCCTGAAGGTTGCCCCTGGGAGTGGCCTTGGGAACGAGGTGGCTGGGGTTACGGTTGGTTCTGAAGTTCCAGGCTCGGGTTCCCCAGTGGATGCCTTTTGTTCACTTGGCAGTTGTTGGTCCACTCCCGGACCTTCTGTTCCCGGGGCCCCAGAGATAATCTCCAGTTCTGGCCTCTTTTCTTCTGTTTGCTGCTCTTCTTGTCCCGCAGCTTCTTCTTCCCGGTCTTCTGGATCCACAGCCTCTTGTTCTTGCTCTGGGACTTCTGTCCCCACTTGTGTATCGCCCCCTTGCAGATTTCCAAACTCATCGGCTGCAAACATGTCAAACTCCTCTTCTGGAGGGGGACTGGCTGGGTCCTCTGTTTGTTCTGCTTCCTTCTCCGGTTCTGGGGAACTGGAGGAAAGGATTTCCACTTCTTTTGGGAGGGAAGCCCTTCGTGCTGGTTCTGCCTTGGGCTGTTTGATGTGCTTTCTCTTCCTCCGGGTGATCAGAGGCGGCCTTGCATCTGCTATTGCTGCTGCCTTCGTAGGATCCACCCCCGTCGCCTTTGCCATTAAGGCTGCCAGCGATGGGGAGGAAGGAGGACGAATTGGTCTGGCCATTAGCGGGGGAGTGGTAAGCCTTGTGATCAACTACTCCCTCATCTGTTGGGAGGTCGCTACAGATTTCTTGATCTATTCCTGAATGGGGACTTCTTGCACGGAGGTTGTATCTATCCTCTTTCCCTTGTCTGCGCCTTATGCAGAAGTCCCGGCCCTCAGAGTTAACTTTGGTACCGGTGGTGGTGTTGCTTTTGGTACCGGCCTAGAGGCTAGGCGCATACTCCCGGGGCATGCCTTCTTAAAATAGGCATGAATTCTCTCGACCACCTCCTGAGTGAAGTCCTCAATTGTGTGGTCCTCTTGGATAGCCCAATTCATTGCCGGCAGTGGCATTTTGTCAATCCCCTTTTCTTTGTATTGGGGATCTATGGTGGGGGCGTCATCTGAAAAGCCCGCTGGGAACCTCCAAAGCTTTAGCTCCTGCATCATTCCGGCCGTCATTCTATCATAATGCTGGCTGCGTACATCCATGTCATACTGGTGATCTGCCCAGAAGTCTTCCATGTGTGCGTGGTGGGGCTCCGAAGCCGGGGCAGTGCCGTTGCAATTTTGCCATGCGGATCAAAATTTTTCTGCGTCAGATAAAATTCCCGCAAGTTGTAACATTGTAGCTCATTATCTTCCTCCTTTGCGGTGGCCAGAGTGCAGGTGTAGTTCCCACAAGAGATTGGGAACAAAACATTTGGGACCTTCTTGAGGGCCAAGAAGGCATGTAATTCCATCATCTGCCGGCAATATTCCAGCAGCACGATCTTGTCCCCGTAATGCTTGGGCAACAAGTAGGGTTTCCTAGAGAAGCCGACGACCCTAATGTATGTGTGCTATTGGAACCAGATATAGTAGTGGCCATAACTACTAATCAATTTCATCACCTCAGTAGACAAGCGGTATCCGGCATCCCGGGTGGGCGTGAGCAAATGGTAGTAAACGAAGGAGTCATTTACCCGACAGTAACTGGGGAAGCTGGCCTCCCATTGAATCTGTGGGAAATGGTCCCACGGTGCTTTCTGTCCCTAGCCAAGCTCGAGAACGCCATCTGTAAGTAGGCCATTGGAGTGGGGCCTCTGTTGGGCCAGAGCCTAGAAAACATAAGAAGTCATGTAGAACTTCTTCTTCTCGTTCAGCTGTAGGAACTGGGAGTCAACATGATTGGAGATAATGGTCACCCAGTCAAAGAATTCTCCCTTAGTGGAGATGCCCAGGAGGAAATAGTACATCCATTTTGCAAATTCCTGGGCGGAGGGTTTCCCAAATACCCGGGCCAATGCTATCATCCCCATTTGGATGCTTTCCTTGAATTTGGAGCGAGGGATATCTATCTTCATTCTTTTTGGATCCCTCTTCGGGACCTTTAGCCAGTGGGTGTTCATGTACACCCGGGCGGCATCCTCCAGTTGGTTGAATTGTTTCAAGGCCTCTGTCCTTGTGACCACCGACGACCTATCAAATTGTGGGATTCCCAAACCTGCTTGGAAAGTAACTGGGTCAAGGGACACCAGTGGAGTGGGGAATCCCGTAGGTTCTGTAGCTGCCAGCATGACGGCCCAGACATAAGAGTTGTAGTTGGCCGCCAGAGTGAGAACAAGCTCCGGAGACTGCACGGAGCATGGGAAGCAAGCTGCCCGGAGAATTACGGAACCTCCGACGTTGGTTGCAATTTTGTCTCCAGCCTGTCGCTGGATATGCATTATCTTTACTAGGGCCTGCATTTCTGCCCAAGTCCCGACACTGGGGTCAGTCATCAATTTTACCTGGGACTCAATCTTTGAGCCCACAATCTCCTCACCCTGCATATACTTCATGGTGAGGGGCAGCTTTGCCAGGGCCTTCTCTATTTTAGACTTTGTCGCTACCCTGGTCTCGGTTGTGGATGGCAACTCCGGACTTCCGGGAGGAGACGATGCGGATGCTTCAGACATGGTTGTAAAATAAAGTCCAGACCTGCGAGACAAAGCGACTGTCAGAACACATTTTTTAAAATAGAACAGTAACTCCGGGGTCCGGAGATCTTACCACCGCGCCGCTTGCTTTTCCTGAAAAGTTAACTTTACGCATAAGTATTCGAAAAGCAAAACAGACTCGGCCTTTTCATTGTATTTCTGGGTCGGGAAACTTTACCACACTTGGCGAAGACATAGGATGAACGGTGGAAAGAGGCCCAAGGCCCGGAGAAATGGCCGTTAGCAAAGAAGAATGTGGAAGCAGGTCCACGTGGACACCATGTGCGCTAGCATTAAATAGATGTGATGGCACTGGCGGCGGAGCCAACTATTCGAACGCGCGAAAAGGGAAAGCCACTTGGCCAGAAGTAATTGCGTGCATGGGAAATAAATGAGGCTCTGACAGCCTTGATGGAGGAGAGAGAAAACTGCCTGTTTGAAACCGGCCGAGAGCCGAGTTTCAAACAGGTGGTTTTCTGCCTCGAAGCAAGCTTGGAAGCAAAAAACCAATAGCAAGGGCGACTCAACCAGCTCGTCGAGCCACCCGAAAGGATATATAGAGAGCCGAAGGGTATATACATGGAAAGGAGGGAGATATACAAGGGATACTTACAGAAATATACATATACACAACCTTATGTACATGGAAAGACTCCCGCGGGAAAAATAGACAAAGCTGAAACAAGAATATACAGCTACTTACATTATGTTCAAGCTATCTACAGGCTATTTACATACGATTTACAAACTATTTACATATGCACAGAAGGCGGACAACCTTCTGGCAGAGCCGAGCCACCAGCAAGCGGCAAAACTAGAAGACCAAAGAAACAACAGAGAAACAAATCAAACGAAAACAAGATAGGCCAACCCAAAGAAAACCAGAAAATGAAAGCAAAGCGAAAAGGAGGGAAGCAGAGAGAGACCAACCTGAAAACGCAGAAGGCGGAGGAAGGGAAAGATTACCAGGAGAACTCTGCAACAACTTTGAATCGTCAAGCCGTCAAGATCACCACCATGGAGCACTAGCGTACGTCTGAGAATAGTAGAAGGTGTTAAGCTTTGATTACCACAAATTTCTCTATAACTGCTCTGCTAATCGCTTTGAAAATCGCTCTATTTCTCTCTAAGTGCTCAAAGATTTTAATCGCAGTAAGTGTGAAAATGACAGGCGAGTCTATTTATACCAGCGGTAAAAGTAATCCTCCTAATTTCGGAGATTTTAGGTTAGGCAAAACATTTAGACTCTAGGCCCGGGGACTCCTTACGATGATATTTCTAAGACTTAGGAACATCATCGCAAAGAATCCCAGAGTCTGAAATCCAGCTTCCAACCAAAAGGCAACCTCCGGGATCCGGGATCCCGGAGGGAAAGACCAAACCAAGAAAACAAGACACACCAGGGAGGAAAACCCCAGAGAAAGAAAGCAGAAAGGAAAAGAAAGACAAGGCAAAGCCACAGCAAAAAGCAAAGCAAAAGCGAAAAAAGGGGGACCCAACATTTTGCACACAAAATGTAGGGACGGGGATGCAGGGCATAACATGGAGTAGTAACAACAGAAGTTGTTGATCAGCCTAAAGAAGAAGAGGCTGCACAAGTGTTGGTTGATCTACCACACTACATCATCCACTCCCACAGGTCCTAAAACTGGTGGTATGCCGAATCCACAGACTATATTGATAGAATTAAAGGAGGCATTGGATACTGAAAGTGTCAAAGGGAAAGACATTATGCTACCGAGCATAAATTCTCCAAAAATGAAGAAGAAGAAGATCTTGAAGAAGAAGTCATAGATTTTAGATGTAACATTAGATGAAGTCATTGTGATTCCACAATGGGATCCCAATGAGTTATCTTTTGAACAAATTGGGACTCTTCAAGAATTGCTTAAAAGGAAGAAGAGACATGAAGAATTGAAGATAGAACAAACACAAAAGTAGGTGTTACATGACATCAAAGACATATTTACAAAGTCTTTTGACTTAGAGGATGAAATGTCTCAAGCTCTAATCATAGATCAACTCGTTACCATTGTACAGAAAGTAATATATGAGGACATGGACAATAATGAGAAGCTTCTACAATGGTCCCGGAGAAGATTTGAGAGCAAAGTTCTAGAGAAGATCTCAGAAGAGATAGCAACAAAATAGGTTGAACTTTCTGTTCTTGTAGAAACCTTAGAGAAAGTTACA
>MU223376.1:233492-252599 GCA_018584345.1 Thuja plicata | reverse complement strand
GTACTTAGGCAATATTTTGATGAAATGTACAGAAGTAATGATAAGTGTTTTTGCCACTAATATCAAAGGGGGAGATTGTTAATCTCTAAGTTATGTTGATGATTAGTGACCAACACTTAGTCATTCATCTAGGCACTTTTAGTTGGCTATCACTGTGGCCAAGCTAAATCTATTCAAGGCCGAGTAGTTTTTCAGTATGCCTAGTTACATTGCTGAGCTGAGTGACATTTTTGAGCCGAGTAAAGTCAGAGATGTTAAATTTTGAGCGTCAGACAGTCAAGTGCCGATAAGAACAATTTTTTTATATTTGTTAGGAATGATACAAACTTCAAGGATAAGTGATTTGGCCGACTTGTATAAGCTTTTTGGGCCGACATTGTGTGTATTTAATATTCTTATATGGAGTTAATTATGCATTTAACTATTTTATCCTATGCATGAATCATTGTAAGCATTAATTGTTTTACCATCAAGGCATGGATATTAGATCTTGATCATTGATCTAGATCTCGCTATCAGATCTAAATAGGTATAATTAGATTGCTTCAGAACCCTATTATGTATGTGTGTGGTGTATGGCAACTGCATTTTTGAAGTGAAATGCATAGAGGGTTATTTTGTTTAGAAGTAGAGATCAAGCAAAGCATAACACAGTGAACAACAGAGTAAATGTATATCAGATTATAAGATCAGAAGAGATACTGAAAAGAGGAGATTCGTCATCAGCATCAGAGTGCATATCGAAGGATCAATACTTGAGACTTTTTAATCATTGTATCAGGTGAAAATCTCTTAACAAAGTGGTTTTAGCAGGCCTTTATTTATCTCTTAACAAAGTGCTTACTTCATTGTAAGTTTAAATCCTTTAACAAGGTAGATTGTAATGATCTAAAGCTTTTGACAGAGCAGACCTTTAACAGGGTAGATTACATTTTTTAATCAAACATTGTAACCTTAATAGGTACACTTTATTATTACAATAGTAGAGACTTTTGTGGGTTTCATCCCCACCCCAGTTTTACCTATTTGGGTTTCTGGGTTACCAAATTATTGTGATATGTGTTTCTTATTTCATGGTGTGGATGCTATCTGAGATTACATTAGATTCATTTATGTATGAATGTGGATCAGTTTGCTTTAAGTGTTTAATTTTATAGATCTGATTCACCCCCTCTCTCAGTATCTTGCTTTCCCATTATTGTATTTCCAACACTTGTTGTTTTTGAATTCCAACTGATATCCTTTTTCAAGCAACTATCCAACACTTAGTAAGTTATGATGTAAACCATCAACATACAAAACATCATCAGTTTTGTTCTTTCCATGTAAAGTGATAGCTTCTCTACCTATGATAGGCTTAGAAGTGTTATCTCCAAATATAACCATACCACCTTTGTACTTATCTAGATGTACAAATATATCTTTGTCTCATGTCATGTGATGTGAACACCCGCTATCAATGATCCAGTCTGTTATGATGTATGCTTGGGAAACTAATGCCAATTCTTGTGCTTTCTTTTCATCTTCAATGTCCATTTCATCAAACATTTTTTCAATATCTTCAATTGAAATTAATCTAATTTCATCTTGTCCTGAATCATCATTTGTCACTCCATCTTTAGCATAGTAGAATTCCTTTGTATATTTAGGCTTGTAATCTTTTCTGAACTTCTTGACTCTTGTAGGGCACTTGGATGCAAAATGGCCACCTTTGTTACATGAAAAGCATTTGAATGGTAAATGTCCTTCATATTTCCCTTTTCCTTTTATTTCTTTCTTAGTGATCATAGAAATGATTTCTTATATTTCTTTATCCTCTTCTTCTTTATCAAAATTACCAAAAGTTCTCAAAGATTTCTTACCATGGACTGAGGCTTTGAAGGCTGTTTAAATTTTAGGTTCTGTCTTCAATCTTGATATCTCAAATGCTGAAATTTTTTTGATCAAGGTTTCTCTCTTGAAGTCTTTTGAAAATTGCATAGTCTCATCTAAGATTTTTATCTTTCTCTCATAATCTGCTTTCAGTGTAGTCATCAATTTATCCATTATGTCTTCCTCTGAAATTTCTCTACCATTGTTTCTGATTCCTGAAACTGCTTCATTAATCCTCTGATTGTAAGCTCTGATTTTTTCTTCAGGTGGCGTCTCTAAATTGTTGTATGATCTCTTCTTCCTTTTCTTTCTACTTAAATTATTTGCTTGGATGTCTCCTTCAAACATGTCTTCTAGGTACTTCCATATTGAATAGGCTTTATCTGCTTTCTTAAGCTCAAAAAATTCACTGTCAGATAAGGCACTTATAAGGGCTTCTTTGGAAATTGCATTTTGGGTGAATACTTCCTTTTGTTTAACAGTAGAATCTTCTTCTGCAAGAGCTTTCAAAGTAGGAACATCAATTTCTTGGGTAGCTGCCTCATAGATCTCAAAACCAATGCATTATAGGTGTGTTATCATTTTGTTCTTCTAGTCAAGATAACTCTCTCCATCAAACTTAGGACTCTCTTTTCTGAAGTACACCAACTGATCTACCTTAAGCTGTTAAGATTTATCTCCAAGGCACTTGGCTTTGATACCAATTTTTAGGAATAGTCCCAAGAGATAAATGAGAGAGGGGGGGGTGAATCAGTTATCTACAAGATTCAATTCTTTATTCAATTAAGTATAGAATAACATTAACCATAAATACAATAAGATAACACAAATAATAATAAAAGTATTTTGGTTACGGGGAAACCCAAAATAGGTAAAAACCCCAGTGGGAATTAGCACCCACAAAGAACTGTACTAGTGTATAATGATCCTTGTTAGAATATCTTACAACCCTGTTAGGAGTTGATCTTTATAATGCAATAAGTACAGAGACCTGGTCAAAGGTCAGTGATGTAGCACTAGTCTTGCTTCTTCTAAGACCTCCTCTACGGTCACCTAGGTCACTCTATGACCTACTAGGGTTATTTCACTAACCCTAGGCTCCTTAGGTATCTTATCACAAGATCCTAACTCCTTCAACTAGTAGACACCATTCTGCAAAAAATATACTTCCAAACTTTCTCCTAGACCCCAAATGGTCTTTCTTGCATCTTTGGCCTAAAAGGCTCCAATTGATCCAAATTGATCAATGCTCAATCCATAGAGAGGATTAGGGTCTCCAAGGTGTTCATAGGACCCTTTCCAACACCTATAATCACACTTTGTAACAAAACTTCAATCGAGTTCCAAGAACTCACACAATTGCTCTCCAAATAGGGCTACAAGCAATCAACCCTATTTAGTAACCTTTTCTGCAATAACATACAAAAAGTCTTAACAAGTGACCAAAAAAATTAAGGATCCAAACACCCTTTACTGAGACACTATAGATTTTATAGGTCTAGGGCTCTCAAACTATTTGTACAACTCTGCCTACAAACAAGGCTACAAATCAGGGTTTTGAGGGTTTCAAAACTAGTCTGTCAGAGAATTCTTTCTTGCTATCAAAAAAACCTCACCAAATATTACCAATCACTATAGAAACTCACAACACACTACCCTAATTCTCTGTAAGCTTTGATTGAATCTATGAATTCTTTCAATCCACCAAAATGGCTCTGCAACTAATGGTGATCCCTAGCCATGCCACACTGGCTCGCCTAGGGAATCACCTTAAAAATGAATGCCATCACTTCCTAGGCCCCTCTTGTACTGTAGACAATGTACATGGAGTCTAATCTCATAATCCAAAGACCCGTGCCAATGCCACAGTGGAAAATGGAGTTAAGACCCCATTTGTTCACAATGCCTAGTTCAGAACAACAACAGTACTAAAAACAAAATAATTTAAACAAGCAGCTAAAATTTTTTAATAAAAAAAAATACCACCACAAAAAATATTATATCAACCTAAATTACACAAAACAATTCTCAAAGAATTTGATTTAATCCATTAAACTATCAGATCACCTCAAAACACCTTAACAGTCACTGTTATACAAAAATACAGTCCGTACACAAAATTTATCAAACTTGCCAACCCTTCACACATCTTGAGGATGGTCATATATAGTTGACCAAAACACTAAATCATTGGTTTCAGAAAGTTATCTAACCAATTCCACCGAAGATGCAATCTTGTCATAAAAGTTGTCAATGTTGTCAATGACAACATTGACAACTTTTTGCAATTTTTGAGTTTGGTCTCCAAACTTGGTCTAACCATGCCCAAACTTGTCCAATCCACCAAATATGATGAAAAAACATCAAATAGGACCTCTATTCCCTTTCTTGGCTCATTTTGACACAAAATTTCAAAAACACCTAATTGGACCAAAATGGACACAAAGGTCTTTAAGGACCTAACAAGACCCATCCTCCTACAAACACTCCACACACTAGGACTCTTGGTCCCTTTATTCATCTAGTGATCTAGATATAACAAATTCAAGCCAAAAAAAAGAAGGAGAAAACCCTAGGTTCCATTTTAACAACTAGCCTACCTAGGTGCTTCTGCACCATACTCCCCCAATAAGAAAAGCTATGTCACTCCTGTGGACAACAGATCCTCTAAGATTCCCACCTTATTGAAGTCTACTTCTGCAATCTAGGAAGCCTCAGACTCTAGCCTATCCTTCCATTGACTCAAATGCTCCATGTAGACTTTGTGTCTAGCAGTCTTCTTAACCCGGGAGTCTAGAACTTTGTCAGCCACCATCTAAAATTTTGGAGGTAAGACAACAACCTCCACATCATCATTAAACCCCTGACTATTTGGAGTGATCTCATCCATCTACCCTTTGAACTGTATTATGTCTTGGACATTAAAGACTGGAGCTATGCTCAAGTCTAATGGTAAGTCCACCTTATATGCATTAGCTCCATATTTTTCCAATATCTTACAAGGTCCCAACCTTTTCATCTGAATCTTGGTAGGGACACCATTCTATAGCCTGGACTTGTTCAAGTGGACCATGACATAGTCACCCACTTCAAACTAAACATCCCTCCTCTTCTCATCAACTTTGGCTTTCAGCTTATGTTGACTATCTTGGATCTGCTTCTTCACTTGGTCTTGTATCTCTTTCATGGTAAAGGTGAAGTCCTCTGCATGACCACTTCTATATTCCATTCCACCAAGATATATGATCTCATAAACACCCCTAGGGTGCATGCCATAAACAACCTCAAATGGGCTCTTTCCTATCATTCTATTCTTGCTATCATTGTAAGCATATTCTGCTTGGGGAATGACCACATCCCAAGTCTGCCCATACTCCTTAGTTAGGAACCTCAATAGGTTACCCAAAACCCTATTTACCACCTCAATCTGGCCATCAATCTGAGGGTGGTAAGTTGAGCCAAAAGATAGGTTAGTTCCCAATCTTGTCCACAAGGTTTGCCAAAAATGGCTCATAAATTTTACATCCCTATCAGAGACTATACTCAAAGGGAGACCATGGATCCTCACAACCTCTTTGAAAAAAAAGCAATGTGACTAGCATCATTAGTAGTTTTACATAGGATGAAATGCCCCATT
This sequence comes from Thuja plicata, assembly GCA_018584345.1. Classification (NCBI taxonomy): domain Eukaryota; kingdom Viridiplantae; phylum Streptophyta; class Pinopsida; order Cupressales; family Cupressaceae; genus Thuja; species Thuja plicata. Next base: position 247,090 of record MU223376.1, on the reverse strand, counting down.
TTACTAAATCTATCAACAACTACATAAATGCTATCATACCCCTGCTTAGTCTTGGGTAAGACCATAATAAAATACATACTCACACACTCCCATGGCCTATTAGGGACCGGTAGAAGCTGATACAACCCTGCATTACTCATTCCTCCTTTGGCCTTCATGCAAACAACACACTGGTCCACATACTTGGTGACATATTTCACCAACTTTGGCCAATGGTAGAACCTTTGGACTAATTCCAAGGTCTTGTCTTTACCAAAATGACCACTTAGAGAATCATTATGTTTCTCTTGGATGAGGTTCATCTTCATTGATCCTTTGGGTACACACAACTGATTACCCTTGAAAAAAAATCCATTCTGTAAAGTAAAATTAGAGAACTTTTTATGAAAATGATTCTCAAAATCAACACATACCTTATAGGCCTCACCATAATCCCCATCTGATTTGTATAGGTCTTTGAAACTTTTAAACCCAATGATATTCAAGTGAACTTCTTGCACTGTCAACAACCTCCTGCTTAAGGCATCTGCCACCTTATTAAGTTGACCCTTCTTGTGCTTTATAGTAAAACTAAATGCCTAAAAGTACTCCATCCACTTCAAATGTTTGTTTCTTAGTTTTTCTTGAGTGTTGATGTAACTAAGAGCCTGGTTGTCAGTAAATAATACAAACTCCTTAGGAAAAAGATAGTGCCTCCATTTCCTCAAAGATTGGACTAAGGCATACAGTCCCAAATCATAAGAATAATACTTCTTCTTAGCCTCATTCAATTTCTCACTAAAGAAGGCAATTGGTCTGCCCTCTTGACTCAATACACCCCCTACTGCCATTCCACTAGCATCACACTCAATGGTAAACAACTTCTCAAAGCTTGGAAATTGTAGGACTAGTTGAGTAGCCACTTGTTTTTTCAACAAATCAAAAGATTTCCCTGCCTCTACTGTCCATCTGAACTTAGTTTTGACCCCACCCTTTATAGTATCCATCAAAGTTGCACATATTCCACTGAAGTTCCTAATAAACTTCCTATAAAATTGGGCAAGGCCATGGAAACTTCTTACCTCTGTGGCTGTGGTAGGTGGAGGATAGTTTATGATGGAAACAACTTTGTCTTTGTCCATCTTCAAAGACCCCTTGGACACTACAAAGCCCAAGTAGACTAGTTCTTGTTTAAAGAACTCACACTTCTCAAGGTTAATGGCCAATTTCTCTTCATGTAACCTTTTCAATACTTCCTCAACATGTATGATATGCTCCTCTACTGTCTTACTAAATATTAGTATATCATCAAGATACACCACCACAAACTTCCCTGTGAAGTCCTTGAGCACCTCATTCATGATCCTCATGAATGTTCTCTGAGCATTAGAGAGGCCAAATGGCATAACAAGCCATTCGTATAACCCATTTGTGGTCTTGAATGTCATTTTCCATTCATCACCTTCCTTCACCCTGATTTGGTGATAACCACTCTTCAAATCCAACTTTGTAAAGTACATTGCCCCACCTAGGTAATCCATAAGATCATCTATTATTGGGATTGGGAATCTGTACCTTATTGTGATCCTATTTATAGCCCTTGAGTCTATGCATAATCTCCACTTTCCCCCCTTCTTGGATGCTAAAACAACCGGGACTGCACAAGGGCTAATGTTCTTCTTGATGAAGCCTTGATCCAAGAGCTCTTGTACTTGTCTTGCTACCTCCAAGTTTTGATATGGAGTTAGCTTGTATGCTACTTTGTTGGGAAAGGATTCCCCTAGCACAAAGTCTATTTGATGACTTATAACCCTCTTAGGTGGTAGGGTTGCAGGAGTGCCATCACTCACTATGTCTTTGTACTTCTCCAACAATTCTTGCACTTTTGATGGTAATGGCTCCTTCATTGATTCTTCTTCTTCCTTGGGCTTCAGCACAATGGCATACCCCTCACTCTCATCACCCTTGACATCTTTTAAAAACTCCTTTCCATTGCATAACATAACACTAGGAGTTTTGGTCTGTGGTTCTTCATCCTCTAGTAATGATTGAATTTTTAAGGTCTTCCCTCCTTTCTTTAAAGTGATGGAGTTCTCTTTCCCATCATACACTACTCCATTATCAAATTTCCAAGGCCTTCCAAGAAGAAAATGACAAGCATCCATTGGTAGGATGTCACAAAGCAATCTTTCCCTGTACCCTGCTATTGAGAACTCTAACCATATTTTCTCATTAACCCACACACTTTGGCCTTTGTTGAGCCATGTCACCTTATAGGGATTCACATGGGGTATCTTGGCTAGCTTAATATTCATTACTACCTCCTCTGAAATGATGTTATCTATGTATCCAAAGTCCACAATCACCTTACACACCTTACCAAGGATGTTGCATCTGATTCTAAACAGTGCCCTCCTATGTTTGGGCTCATCCTTGATTGGTTGCCTTAGTAGTACCCTTCTGAACATAAAATTCTCACCCATCTCTGAGTCTAGATGGTCTACCTCAGGGGTTTTGACACTTGAAGTGTCCTCATGTGCATATGCTATCCTCTTATCACTATTTTCTTCAGAAGGTTTGTCTGGACATCTATAGGATGGATGACCTAGCTGTCCACAATAATAACATTTCATGGTTGAAAAATAAGAACTAATCCTACCTCCTCTCCCTCTATTAGGACCACCATGATTAACTCTGCCTCTATTATAGCCTCCTCTTGAACTATTATCAGTCTGCTGCTCTGTCAACTTATTCTCTCCTTGTGACCTTTGCTCACTACCCCTGCCTTGGTAGCCTCCTCTTTGAACCCTTTGGTCTCTCCCTCTACCTCTATTGTTATTTTTGTTCTTGAAGGTAGAATCCTCTTTCTTCTTATTATTTTCTTCCACCTTTATAGCCAATTGATGTGACTTTTGGATAGTGGTAGGTGTACATAGGATAATCTCCTCTTGGATGTTCCACTTCAATCCACCCAAGTATCTAGCCACTTTGATCGGCTCTTCTTCCTACAATTTAGACCTTAGATACAATCTTTGAAACTCCTTAGTATATGAGGCCACATCTAGGTCTTTCTGTTTCAAGTTCTGTCTCTTCCTATGAAGCTGGATCTCATAGTCCTTTAGAAGATAGTTTTCCCTCAATTTGGACACCATAGAATTCCAATTTGCTATTGGTCGCTTTCCCATACTTACCTTCTCATCTTGAAGGTATTTCCACCAAGTCAAATCTGACCCTCTGAGTCTAGAATTGGCCACTTTGATCTTTTGGGCTTCACTTATCCCCTCACACTCGAAGTGATTCTCCATTGCTTCAATCCAGTTCATCACTGTCTCAATATCCATCTTTCCTCCAAATAAAGGTATTCCTTCCAAATATTTTCCACTTAATGCCTTTATGGCCTTCAAGAAAGGTTCCTCATTCAATACTAGATCTGGTTTGGGGATGAAGTCTTCCTCTTCAATCTTCTACTTACCCCTACTACTGGTTTCAGCTTCAAAATATTTCTTCCTAGCAGCATCTGCTAGTTCTTCCATCTTTATCCTCATTGCTTCCAAGGTACCCTCAAGGAGTCTATTTTTCTCCTTTTTCTCTTCCATGTCCTTGGCTAGTTCTGCATTTGTCACTATCTTTGTAGAACCACAAGATTCCACTTTTGACATAAACCAATCTTCTCAAGTTTCTCAACTTGCCTGATACCACTCTGGTGTAGCACTAGTCTTGCTTCTTCTGAGACCTCCTCTAGGGTCACCTAGGTCACTCTATGACCTACTAGGGTTATTTCACTAACCCTAGGCTCCTTAGTTATCTTATCACAAGATCCTAACTCCTTCAACTAGTGGACACCATTCTACAAAAAAAAACACTTCCAAACTTTCTCCTAGACCCCAAATGGTCTTTCTTGCATCTTTGGCCTAAAAGGCTCCAATTGATCCAAATTGATCAATTCTCAATCTAGAGAGAGGATTAGGGTTTCCAAGGTGTTCATAAGACCCTTTCCAACACCTGAAAGCACACTTTGTAACAAAACTTCAATCGATCTCCAAGAACTCACACAATTGCTCTCTAAATAGGGTTACAAGCAATTAGCCCTATTTAGTCACCTTTTCTGCAATAACATACAAAAAGTATTAACAAGTGCCCAAAAAAATTTAGGATCCAAACACCCTTTACTGAGACACTAGAGATTTTTTAGGTCTAGGGCTCTCAAACTATCCATACAACTCTGCCTACAAACAAGGCTACAAATCAGGGTTTTGAGGGTTTCAAAACTAGTCTATCAGAGACTTATTTCTTACTATCAAAAAAACCTCACCAAATCTTCCCACTCACTCTGGGAACTCACAACACACTACCCTAACCCTCTGTAATCTTTGATTGAATCTATGAATGCTTTCAATCCACCAAAATGGCTCTGCAACTAATGGTGATCCCTAGCCATGCCACACTAGCTCACCTTAAAAATGGCTTCCATCACTTCCTGGGCCCCTCCTGCACTGTACACAATGTAAATGGAGTCTAATCTCATAATCCAAAGACCCGTGCCAATGCCACAGTGGAAAATGGAGTTAAGACCCCATTTGTTCACAATGCCTAGTTCAGAACAATGACAGTGCTAAAAACAAAATAATTTAAAAAAGCAACTAAAAATATTTAATAAAAAAAAATAACACCACAAAAAATATTATATCAACCTACATTACACAAAAAAATTCTCACAGAATTGGATTCAATCCATCAAACTACCAGATCACCTCAAAACACCTTAACAGTCACTGTTATTCACAAATACAGTCTGTACACAAAATTTCTCAAACTTTCCAACCCTTCACACATCTTGAGGATGGTCATATATAGTTGACCCAAACACTAAATCATCAATTTTAGACAGTTATCTAACCAATTCCACCGAAGATGTAATCTTGTCATAAAAGTTGTCAATTTTGTCAATGACAACATTGACAACTTTTTGCAATTTTTGAGTTTGGTCTCCAAACTTGGTCTAACCATTCCCAAACTTTTCAAATCCACCAAATATGATGAAAAAACATAAAATAGGACCTCTAGTCCCTTTATTGGCTCATTTTTCCACAAAATGTCAAAAACACCTAATTGGACCTAAATGGACACAAAGGTCTTTAAGGACCTAACAAGACCCATCCTCCTACAAAAACTCCACACACTAGGACTCTGGGTACCTTTATTCATCTAGTGGTCTGGTTAGAACCACTACAAGCCAAAACAAAGAAGGAGCAAACCCTAGGTTCCATTTTAACAACTAGCCTACCTAGGTGCTCTTGCACCAGTCAGACCCTGTTAGGAGTCTTTTACAAATAAACCTGTTAGGGGTGAGAACACACTATCTTAGAGCACACTGCTCAAATGATGAAGGCTGCAACCTTCTACAAAATAGATATTCACTATATCTAATAATTGAACTATTTAAGTAGACCTGCTATCTTGATCAGTTCTAGTGAATTGTATACACTCTCTGCTTCTTCACATAGATCTTCAATTGATGAATGGTGTAGCTTTACCATCCCAAAACATCAAACATTCTGCTATGTTCTTTTTCGATATCTTTTTCTTCTCACTCACTTGGCGATCACAAATGAACTACTATAAGTATCTTCTTCAAAAGATAAGATTATGTCAACTGTAGGAAACTCTTCAACAACTTCCTTGTCGGATAAACTAAGCACACAACATAATTAGAACTGTGCAACTCAAGATGAGTAGACGCATCACTTTACACAATCGGCTCCACCAAATTAACTCAAACTTCACTCGCGTGATGAAAAATGTTAAGCACTCTTAACCAAACATTCTGAACTCTCAACTGAACATGAATCCAAACACGCATATCTCAAAGATAGGCACAACTGAAGAAAGAATAAAATTACTGACAACTCTTAATAAACAATCTTCTGAAACTGTAACTGGAAAATAGATCAACATAACTCAATGTTAACTACACAACTGAATCTGCGTGTACGAACATAGTATAATGAATATGTCTAAAACATAAAAATAACCGTGCAAGGCTCCAACATGTCCATACATAGAATTACATATAGAACACTGCTGTATACTATATGTTGTCATCAATGACAAACATACAGTCAACTATTTACACAAAGGAAAATCTCCAACATTTTTTTGCAACCCAAGTTCAAGCAACAGATGAGAATTTTATTCTAGTTGAAGAGTTGAAAAGAAAAATAAATCGCAAAACCATAGATCATTTAATTTAAATAGATGCGGAAAAATTGAGATATTATGTTAAACAACCTACAAATACTACGAAGAGGGCATTGAATAAAAAGTCTAAGGAAATAATTGCACAATTTGAGAATTTTGATACACTTGAAAAAACCCAAACTCTTATCAATTTCACTTTTTTAAAGATGAGTTAAAAGAGCCATTAAAATTGTTGGGTGTAGAAGCAAATTTGAAAAAGATGAAATCATCTAACGTACAAAAATATATTGTTGAAAGTGTTAAGGAAGGTTTTCACTCCATCGGGAAAATAACTAGATCTGTAGATAAGTCAATTTCAAGAAGAGTGATATTGACATCTATTTTAAGTAAAAATATGTCCCAAGAAAGACAAATCTCTTCACTTTCATCTCTTATCAGGTACATTAGGAAGACAATATCACATTATTTGAAAAGGAGAATCAATTTGGATGATACTACATTGGAAGTTAATTGTGCACTAATGTTTAGAGCTCCTTTCTCTGATAGGATTGATGAAACAGTTAGGAACTTGATTAAGAACTTTTGGAATGATCATACATGTCCTTCACCAAATTTTAGAGATGTTATCAAGCATAGGAATGGGCCTAATGAATATTTGTGGCACACAAAACATTGGTTGGAAACCACACAACATGAAATGTATCTGTCATTTTGTAATTAAAATCTTCACATAAAGATTGGACACACAATATTTGAAAGATTAAAGCCATATTATATGAAGATAAAAAAATATTTTGAAACTTTTTTTGTCGATATCATATTGAATTTGATCTCTACTATTAAGGGTTTTGAAGGATGATAGAAGAAAGTGATGGTTCTCAAAGTTCATTTCCTAAACTACCAAGCCAATTCATTTAACATCAATCTTATGTGACAAATCAATTAAATATACAATACGTGAAATAGATTGCATTAGAGGAACTTTTCAAACATGTGGGAATTTGGATAAATTTCCTTTGAGAGTTGAAGATACTGACATGATGAGGATGGTAAAATGTAAGAGTTAAAAGTACATAAATTATGAAACAAAAGTTTGGAAAGAATCAACAAGGTTTGAATATGTAGAGGAGGAGATACCTGTTGGAGCATTTATGGAGAATTTTCATAAATTGATTCAACCATATATATGTCATGGTTTTTTTCTAAGTGGAAAGAAGAATAGTTCCAAACACTAAGACAAACTTTCCCACTTGGAAAATTTTTATCGGTCATTGACTTTGCATAGAATTTATCTTTAATTTCTCAAAAATAACTTCACGCAGAATACTATTATACATAGTAGGTCACTATTATGGTCCACATGTGTTATTGACATGCACAATTAGATTTGGATGGTGTTGAAAGTACATATCAAGAATAGGTCATTAACAAAGAATGTCACTTTTACATTAGTGATGATAAAGACCAATGTGTCGAGCATTGCTTTAAGATATTTTTTCAATATTTAGAAACAAAGGCATAAAAATTGAAAAGCATTTTGTTTGGTCAGATGGATGCGAAACACAATTTAAATCAGCAAGTCCATTTTATGCACTATGTAGATATCATCTATACCAAAAGATACCACATATTTGGAATATCTTTGAGAGTGGACATGGAAAGGGTGAGCATGATGGTGTAGGAGCTTGTATCAAACGTCCTTTAAGAAAGTATGAATTGGACTATTAGGGATATCATATAAATAATGACCATGATGTAGTTGAGTGGTGCAAGACACACTTTTCAATTCCAAATGAGGCTAACACATCATCACGATTGGATCAATTCATACCATTCAGATTGTTTTGGGAGATATTAGGTATATATGCAACATCTTTTCAAATTATTAAATCAAATTTGTATATATGTACTTTAAATATTGATTTGAATATGTACATACGTGTTTAACTTGTTTTAAATTTTTACATTTATTGTTCAGGTGTTGATAGAAGATCAATGCATGGATGAAGGTGGGTAGGAAAAACAAGATCTATGGATTCAGTTATGAGTACAGATAGTAACATGTGGTCTTTGTACACTAGAGATTACTCATGCTTTTGTTATGACTGCACTACTAAAAACTATGGTGAATGCAGAAACCAACAATTTGGATATGTTAGTGAATAGAAATTGGTGCCACTAGATGTTACTAATACAAATGATTAATTTGAGGATGAAAGATACGATGATATTCCATTGATTTCTACTGATTATGACCATATTTAAGGCTTGATCAAAATTGGTATGTATATATTTAGGTTTCATAATATCAATTTCCATAAATTTAGTGAGAATGTACTTTCTTATTTACCATTAAATATATACATGTATATATAGTAAATTATACTTGAAGTCTCTTTAATTTAAATTTACATGTTGTTAAAATATATTTTGCAGGACATGTTTGGCAGTAATAACATAGCCTGGAAATGTAGAAGGTGTTTACTTAATATTTATTATGTTCCACCAAGGAGAGGAAGAAGGTACCAAAGAATGAAATAAGTGATGAAATTATGTTTCCCACATGTTATAGTAGTGTATTTATGTTTAATTTATTAAAATTGAGACAAATTGTGATGGAATTTTGTGTCTATGGTAAATTTATCTATGTTGTTTCTTGTTTGTGCAGGTTCAGTTGTTGTGCAAGGAACATTTTTTAATAAGATCAAAATAATTAAACACTAGATTCAATTTATTGATTATCAACCTAACAACAAGGTTTATCATTATAGCCACCTTGTAATTTCCACTACCCTATCTCTTTATCCAGTCACAGGACGTGCCATTTGTAAGTGGAGACTTAATACAGATAATCATGAGAGAATATGACATGTTATCCAACAGCGAACCAAACCACTTGATGCGGCATAGAAACAATGTATATACATGTTTGAAACTTGTGTGAATTTTTTTTGAACAATTTGACAGAGATAAATTTGATTGAGTTTTGGTTGAGCATGTTTGAAACTTGTGTTTAATTTTGGTTGAACATGGTATATACATGTATGAAACTTGGTTGAATTTTGGTTGAACATGGTATATATATGTTTGAAACTTGGTGATATTAATACTTATCTCAAATTGAATGTATGTCTTAAGCTTAAGAGGATGGTTTATTACTTATCTCAATGAATGTACATGCATGATATTGTACTACTTTGTTTGTATAGTTGATTAATTAGGATACATCTCAAGGGGATGATTTAATACTTATCTAAATTTGAATGTATGCATGATATTGCAATGATTTGTTTGTATAGTTGATTAATTAGGACATGTCTTAAGGGGATTATTTAATACTTATCTCAATTTGAATGTATGCATGATATTGCAATGCTTTGTTTGTATAGTTGATTAATTAGGACATGTCTTAAGGGGATGATTTAATACTTATCTCAATTTGAATGTATGCATGATATTAATACTTATTTCAATTTGAATGTAGATTTCACGTCTTAAGGGGATGATTTAATACTTATCTCAGTTTGAATGTATGCATGATATTAATACTTATTTCAATTTGAATGTAGATTGCACGTCTTAAGGGGATGATTTAATACTTATCTCAGTTTGAATGTATGCATGATATTAACACTTATTTCAATTTGAATGTACATTGCACATCTTAAGGGGATGTTTTAATACTTATCTCAATTTGATGGTATTCATGATATTGCAATGCTTTGTTTGTATAGTTGATTAATTAGGACACATCTTAAGGGGACGATTTAATACTTATCTCAAATTCAATGTATGTCTTAAGGGGATGGTTTATTCCTTATCTCAATGAATGTGCATGCATGATATTGCAATAATTTGTTTGTATAGTTGATTAATTAGGACACATCTTAAGGGGATGATTTAATACTTAACTTGAATGCATGTCTTAAGGGGATGGTTTATTACTTATCTCAATGAATGTACATGCATTTTATTGCAAAATTTTATTTGTATAGTTGATTAATTATGACACGTCTTAAGGGAGACTTAGATGAAATAACTATAATAAAATACATTTAACTTCTACATCATCAAATGTATATTATAAATTACATGTCAAACTGTATAGTCGGAAAATGGAAGCACTTCCATTGTAGACTAGTTTAGCCTTCCGAGTAAGTGGTTTGGGGTCATGTCAAGCACCTTGAATGGGTATTTGACTTGGATCTGGCCTTTTTCCCCTATTCTGCCCCATTTCCCACTTTTCCAGCCTGTTTCTGACATCCAAAACTGAAAACTGAGATTTTTGACCTCAGGGTCAAAATTGACCTTTTTGGGTCAAGGTTGACCTCACCCTTGACCTAGGTCAAGGTCAACCTCACCCTTGACCTAGGTCAAGGTTGACCTCGACCTTGACCCAGGGTCCAGATTTCAAGATCTCACAGTTTTTGGATGTCGGTCTTTGAAAAAGTTTAATTCCCGCTTTCGGGTCGGCTATTTTGGGTTCCGAAATGATGATTCCTAAATTATATTTAATATAGGTCCTCTTCTAAGGATATAGGTCTAATGGGGATTTAATTTTCCTATATCAGCCTCTATAGAAGATTGTGCCCTAGATTTGTATAAAAGGAAGCTTTCTCCTCCCACTTTCTCTAAGACTCTCTAACCACAAGCAACCACCATCAAGCAAGAACCATCAACTAAGTGAAAGCTAAGAAGAAAGATTTAAAACAAGCATCTACTCTCAAGAATTCAAGCATTCAAGCCTCCATTTTAATTAAGGAGATCCATTGGTGGCCATTGAAGGATTCAAGCTCCATGGAGCCCTCTTGTTGAAGATTTCTCCATCCACATTCCTCCAAGCTTCTTCCTAGTTCAAGATCCATTAAAGATTAGTGTTGAAGATTTACAAGCAATTGATTTGAGACATCATACATTCTATATTCTACATTCTACAACCTTTTTGGTGCATACATACTTTTGGATTCATAGATTCAAATCCGCCACAAGGACCCTTTACACAAGCAAGGTGAATTTGTTCATTTACTTTGTTTCATTCATGCAATTTCAATTATATTTTAAGGTTAATTCCAAAACTAGGGTTTGACCAAGTCAAACCCCTCCCCCCAACAAACAAATCTCTTTTTCTTGTAGGTACAGGTTCGAGACTGTGGATTTGAACTCAGATTTGGATACCCTTTTCAGCGAACTATTGGGATCTGCGAATAGATTTTTTGTCAGACATATGCAGGGCAGTGTCAAGATTATTGGGTCAGGGGTGACATTTGTGGGTCAAGGTCAAGATTTTTATCAAGACAATTTCGGATCAGAAAATGATTTCTGGGTTTTGTTCGTCTCTGCATTCCGGTTTCGGATCATACTTCAAATTTTCCAGAAATAGAGTACAGACTTCAGAAAACAACATTATTTGATCTAAAATATTTCAAGGTTAGTGCATTTATCCTATCCATTTCAATTCAAATACTTAATCATTATAAATCTATCACACATTCCTTTCCATAAAATAGGAATTTAAGACTTTCCTCTTTGCTCTCATTTCCAAATGATTGATTCATTTGTGCATTGATCTTTTTTGGGTTGATCAATTTGGATATTTCCTTTGTGCATCTTGGGATGGAAGAGGAATATCTTATATTTCCCCCACTTATTCCAAATGAATTTATTTAAAATGTAACCTTTTCTTATGTTACATTTTGGTGAACCCGCGATAGACAACACTTTCTTTTTGGTGTTAGATTTGCATCTTATGTTAGATCTTACATGCATTTAAAAGTGGATTTTTTTCATGCTCTTGCATTTACATGTCAAAAATAAATAAAAATAAAAAAATTTCTTCAAAAATACAAAAACATTTACATTTTTCATCATACATTTCATTTGAATGCATTTGGATATATCTAGATCTATTTTCTATGCATTTATTTATTTGTTATTATGTTGCCCAAGTTGTTTCAAGTATTTTCCAAACCTTTTACAATGTGCTTTATTGATAGGGATGATAATCCTCCTATTTGGGATGAACCTTTGGATTTGGATGTTGATTACTCTCTTCCTCATGAAGCCATTGTGGATGATTCTATTTTTTCGGATGAACCCTTGGATAAAGACATTGATTTATCCCCTCCTTGTGAAGATGCTTTGATACAAGAGGGTGATTTATTAGTGGATTACATATTCATACATGATGGTGACTCTTTTCTAAAACACACTCCTCTTATGTAGACATTTTAGAGAAAGAAGAAAACATTATAGATGCTTTACCTCCATTTGGGATTCCTTTTAGTGATGAGGAATTAGTGGAGAATGATATGAATTTCCTTAATGTTCTCCCTCTTAGTGATGATCTTATGGAGAATCAAGATCCTACCTCATCTCATCCTAGGATGTATTCCTTTATTCCTTCTTGTGAACCTATTTGTAGTGTTTAGACAACTAACATGGTTTATCTGAAACCCTTGTTGACTATCAAAGGTTGTCCTCACATTCCTATCAAAGGTAAACCTATAGAATCTTTAGAATCTATCAATGATCAAGATTTGATAGCTCACACCTATCGTACAAGAAATAACCCTCAACCTAATCTGGTGGTTCCTACTTCTTTACCACATTCTCAACCCATTCTTCCTCCTCCACCCTGTCTTCCTAGCATGGAGTATGATTTGGTAAACCAATTGCGCAATACCCCTGCCAATATTTCTTTATGGGACCTTCTTCAAACTTCACCTACCTACCATAAAGCTTTGAATAAATCTCTAGAAACTATTTGCTCTTCACCTCCTAACCAAGAGAACATTAATGCCTTCTTACAATGCATGCATGTTACCCCAGGTCCTCTAGACATTGTTTTTATTCAAAAGGATTTACCTTCTAAGGAAATACAAAATCAATATGATGCCCTTATGGTTGCTGTTACTATCAATAAGAGTATCATTCATAGGAACTTGATTGATAATGGATCTGGGCTTAATATTTGTAGCATGGATATGCTCAAAGAAATTAAAGCCAATCTTTCAACTATTCAACCTGATAATGCTCCTATACGTGGCTTTGATAACATTGATAAGAAAAATTTGGGCATCATTACCTTACCTATAAAATTAGGTCCGGTCATCCTGAATACTCCTTTTCATGTTATTCCTGGACCTCTTAATTATAACCTCCTTTTGGGTAGACCTTGGTTGCATGAGATGCATGCTGTTCCTTCCACCCTTCACTGTAAAGTCAAGTTTATTCACAACAACATGGTGTATACACTTCATGCGCCAAATCCTTGTTTGCATATTCAAACCCACAGTACTCCTATTCCTAATAGTAATCCTTCTTCCTCTAATGCTCTTCCTGGAGATGATTGGGGAACCTTGAATTTTAATCCTACCTTTATTAGAGAATATAAGGTTTCTGATCTTGATTTTATGAAGCCA
>MU223376.1:187193-212763 GCA_018584345.1 Thuja plicata | reverse complement strand
ACTTTACTCTTGTCCATTTTCAGATTTCCATGAGATAGAACAAACCCAAGGTATACCAACTCTATTTTGATGAACTCACACTTCTCCAAGTTGATCATCAACTTCTCTTCATGCAGCTTCTTGAAGACAGTCTCAAGGTGTTGAAGATGTGCCTCTCTTGTCCTACTATAAATCAGTATATCATCAAGATATACTACTACAAATTTTCTAATGTAGTCTTTGAGGACTTCATTCATGAGCCTCATGAATGTGGAGGGGGCATTAGACAGTCCAAATGGCATGAAAATCCATTCATACAAACCTTCATTGATTTTGAAGGATGTCTTCCACTCATCTCCCTCTTGTACTCTTATTTGGTGATAGCCACTTTTCAAGTCTATCTTACTAAAGTATTTAGCTTCACCTAGACAATCCATTAGGTATTCAATCCTAGGAATGGGGAACCTATACCTAATGGTTATCCTATTTATGGCTCTTGAATCATTACAAATCCTCCATGTTCCTCCTTTCTTAGGTGCTAGGACAGTGGGTACGACACAAGGGATAATTCTCTTCTTGATAAGACCTTGGTTAAGGAGTTCTTCTATTTGTCTAGAAATCTCCTCATTTTGTTGAGGGGTCATCTTGTAAGCTTCTATATTTTGTAGGGTAGCTAGGGGTATGAAGTCTATCCTATGACTTATGGCTCTTTTCAGGGTAATGCTGATGGTTGTCCATCACTTACTATGCCTTCATAAGTCTGCAACATGCTTTGTATCTCCTTAGGTAGCTCTAGTTTCTTGTCTCCTTTTCCTTCATTATTTTCTCTTGGCCTTAGCACCAATGCATAGCCAACTTCTTCTCCTTCTTCCATGGCTTCTAAGAACTCTTTTTCACCAACCATGAGCACATTAGGACCTGTTGTCTTCACTTATGTATCCTCTAACATTTATTGGATTTTGAAAGTTACTTTGTCCTTCTTGAATGTATAGGAGTTCTTCACTCCATCATGGATAGCTTGGTGGTCGAATTTGCATGGCCTACCTAGGAGCAAGTGACATGCATCCATAGGAAACACATCACATATAACCTTTTCCTTATATCTCCCTATAGAGAACTGCACCCAAGCTTTCTCATTTACTAAGACATGCTGCCCCTTATTGAGCCATGTGACCTTGTAAGGATGTGTGTGGGGTATCCTTGTCATGATTAACTTGCTGACTGCCTCCTCTAACACAATTTTGTTAGTAGACCCCGAGTCAATGATGATTCTACATACTTTTCCCATCACCTTACATTTGATTCTAAATAGGGACCTTCTTTGCCTTGGCTCTTCTTTAACCATCTCCTTGATCAATGTTCTCCTCATCATGAGGTTCTCACCTTCTTCTGAATTCAATGGTACCTCAGAGTGTGTCTCTACTATAATTTTATCCTCATGAACTAGATTAGTCCTTTTTTTACCTCCTTGAGAAGTACTACCCTTCTGTGGACACCTATAGGCAGGGTGTCCAATTTGGTTACAATGATATCATTTCATATTGGAAAAGTAATTGCCTCTTCCTTGTCCACCACTTCTTCCTCTAAAATTTGAGTTCCTTCATCTACGACCTCTACTAGAACTTCCCTCTTTCTTCTTAGTCTATCTAACTTCTCCTTGATTCCTTGATTCTGAACTCCTTCCACCATAGCCACCTCTTTGTCCTCTATTATCCCTTCCTCCACCTCTTCCTTTGGAGGTTTGATCTTGTTTTCTTTTTCTTTTCTCCTCTATTTTCAAGGCCATTTGATAACATTGGTGAATGGTTTTGAAGTTCACAAGACTCATGTCTTCTTGAATAGACCACTTGAGTCCATTCAAATATCTAGCTAGCTTGATGCTTTCATCCTCTACCACTTGTGATCTTAAGCACAACTTTTGGAACTCCTCGGTGTATGCTTGGACATCAAAATATTTCTGTCTAAGATTGTGTCTTCTCCTATGCAACTGAACCTCATAATCATCAGGCAAGTAGGTCTACTTTATCTTTCTCACCATGCCCTTCCATGTGACTATAGGACTCCTTCCTTCTTTCTCCCTTTCAGTTTGAGTAAACTTCCACCATGTGAGGGCTGACCCTCTCAACCTAGATTTGGCCACATTCACTTTTTGGGCCTCTGTTACACCATCACATTCGAAATGGTTTTGTATATTGTCAATCTAATCCACAACTAAATCTGGATCCATTTGTCCACCAAATAGTGGTACACCCTCCAAAGGTTTTCCACTTAAGGCCTTCAGTGCCTTTAAGAAGGGTTTTTCAACAATAACAGGGTCAAGGGTTGGAGCTTCCTCTTCTAATTCCACTCCCTTCTCCCTTGCTTCTTCTTCTTCTTTCTGATCTATCTTATCATTCACCTTTTTAGCTTTGTCTTGGACTTCTCCCAAGAGTTGCTCCATTTGAGACAATCTTTCTCATAGCAACTTGTTATCTTCTTCTTGTTATTCTACCTTTTTGGCTAACTCAATGTTAGTCACCATGGTTTTTTCTTCTACCGATCCCACTGGTGTATTCTTTCCAACCGATTCAGCAGGCTGAAACATCCACCACAAGCCTGATCTTAATCAAGCTTTGATACCAATATGGTGTGAGTGTTCCAAGGCTTGCTTGCACAATTTTCTAAGAAGACCTTCTATGTCTTCTTCAATGAACCTAATCTCCTCTAGGTCATTATTACACTTAGATGATTAACTAAGTCCTAATCCAACTCTTCTCTAAGAGTCTCACTCTTTGTGCTTCACCTTTGAAAGACTAACACCCTTTGTGTACTTCACTTCTTCTCCTACACTTAGAAGGATCTAAGTGTCAACTCCACTCTAGTATTCAAAAATCATTGCAGGGGTACTAAGAATTTTGGAAACCATACATATGTTCCCATCTGACTCCATTTTGATGGATCTCTTAACCCTTTTTAGTTGAGATCAAGTTTGAGACCCTAAGAAGCCTAATTAGGCGTAATCCCTTGTAGCCTTTTCCAGAGACCTTTTCCCAATTCTTTCAAAACTTTCCCAAAGAACTTGAAAAAATAATCCCACATTCAGATACCCTTTATCATTTCATAAAATATTTTGAAATTTTTAGACCCCTAGGTCCTCCGTACATAGGGTTCCTACTATCTAGGACCAATAGGGCTAATAGGCCTAATTAGTAGGACTTGACTATTTTCTTGTTCAAAACTCAACCAAATGGATTGGTAAGTTCCTAAATCTCTCCACATTGTAAGATTAGATCATATCCCACCTATTTCAACTCTTACCCTATACTGTACTTTCCTTCCCCGCATGAAATGCTCACTTTTTCATCTCCAAACCTCTAACCGGGCACTGTCAGCTCGCCTAGGGCTTGGCACTAAAAATAGCAACTCAACTCCACAAGACTCCTACCTCTACATATGTATAGACCAATGACTCCCCTAAAATTTCCACCTAGCCTTAGGAAGATCCCATGGTTAGATTTCATGGGGGATCCATGAAATGACAAACTGGTCAGGACAGGACTAGTGAGCTTCTTAAACTAATTTTTTTTTATCTAAGACCTTAGACTAACTCAAATCAACTAGCTTACTTAATGGAAAGTCTTAGAACTATCCTATGAACACAAAAAATCACCAGTTTAAATCTTTTACTCCATATAATAGCACTGTCACAATGAAATGCTCAGGCTCTTCACAAAATCAGAGTTGCAGAGCTATATTCAAAAAGATATATTTCTTCCAATCATCACTCCTGATGAGATTCAAGCCTCTCCATACATTAGATGCCATCTTCCATGTTTTTAGGGACTGTTGGTCAATATCCCACTCCTATCTTCTAGGGGGATCCAAAGTAACCAAATGTTGCATGCAACATTTGTAATTATTGCATATGTTGTCATGACAACATTGTAACAACTTTTGGCATCTTAGACATTATGACAACTTCCTAAGTTTTTGGGCCTCTATCCTCTATATCTCAAGGAACCAACTTCATTAATGGCCTCCAAGCATCTCTCTGACAACATTTATGTATTTAGGACACATTCAAAGCTCAAATCCATCACTAAGCTTCTAAGCCTAAGAAAAATTAAAAAGCTACTAACAATGACTATTTTGGTGGCCTTAGTCCTAATGACTAACTCACCTAGTCAAAAATGCAATGACCTTCTAAGGTCCAAAGTAAACAAACTATCTTGACTTGGCCAATGTCAAATACAAGCCAAAACATCACAACTATGGAGGCTAGCCTAGGTGTGCTCCTGCACCAATATGTATATACACATATATATATAATAATAAATAAAAAATAAGATATATTTAATGTAGTATATACATAAAATAACTCATAAAATACCTAGATACACTGACGTTTGCAAATCAAAATCCCAACACTTTCGGATGCTACGAAACCTCACTGTGCAATTGAAAGCGACAGTGGGGTTTCGGTGGGGTTACAAACCCCATACTAATTACTTTCGATCGAAAGTAACTTTTTTGAAATTTTTTATTAATAAAAAGGTACTTTCGATCGAAAGTAGTTGCTTTTGAAACTTTCGATCCAAAGTTTGAATATTTCGATCGAAAGTTGGGAGGAATTTATATTGAAAGTACTTGACATGGTTTTCATGTTTTACACTTTTTTGGAGGAAATCCTTCCTCCAAAAAAGTGTAACCCACTAGTGTGGGTTCAGCCGACTAAGACACTTAAAGTATAAGACATTTACAACTCATTTGTTAGTCCTTGGAATATTAATTATCATTCTTGGATCTATTTTTATTGATTTTATTATCTATTAGATATGCATTTATCTTTATCTCTTCAGATATGTGAGTAAATATTTTATAATTTGGGTAAATATAGAACCCTTGGACAACATAGAAGCCTTGATTTAAAAAAGCAATAAGGAATTATTTGTACATGATGTTATGTTCCTTAAAGGACTTATGAATAAAAGTTATGGATATATTTATAGGATAAATATGATTTAGTTGCATTCAAAATTTTATAAACATACATACGAAAATACTTGATCGACACTATGCATACTTTTATGTACACTCGTGGTTCTCTAGTTATCCCATTTAAGCTTGTGCATTCTTTCATAAGCTATTGTACTCTATCATAGATGTTTGGGAAATAAGTTGGTTATATTTCTTTAATAACATTGTAATTGAAACAATATTCACGTGTGAACTTATTTATTAAGAAGATAATACATATATAAATGCTTTTGTAGCCAATGGGTGCTTTTGTAGACTTAAAATTAGATTCCTAATTTGAGCATGGTACAAAATCTATATGCAAATTTTGTTCTTTTGTTACTCATAATAAATTGCTTGATCCAAAACCTAATTGATTGTGTGTGTGTGTGTACTTATCACTAGACCAAGACACCATTCCAAAATATGAATACAAATAATAAATTACATTATTATAATCTTAATTACCAATATCCAAGAGTTATATCTTGATGCAAGCAAGGTGAAGATTAATCTTCTAGATCACCCATTAGACATGTAACATTATAGAGTTGGGGTCCTGTATTGTTGTAATAAAGCATGATTAGTGTCCAAGCCATACTCAAGACATTTATAAATGTTATATCCTTCCTAATCAAAGTATGAAGATGTCCATTTGATTATATGAATAATAATATTGCCAACCTTCTAATTTTATTAATTTATTGTGTTGTTTGTTAATATTTTAATAGCTTGGTTCTCAAAATAGAAAATAATTGCACTTGATACTCATAAGTAAATACAATCTTGATGATCACTATTAGATATTAGAGGTTGTTATCCTATATCATAGCATTTTTAAATCTTTTAACTCTATAATATCCTCAAATTAAATGATAATTTCATTATATTCAACCATGCACACGCTAGCACAAGTTCCTTAGTTCAACCCATGGTTCTACAATGCATAAGAGGTCTATAGACATCATTAATTTGTATTGAGCCTATTTATCATCTCTCATTTTGAAGTGGATAATTAAAGGTGCCAATGTACAACATGACAAGAAAATAGTTTTAGCTCCATTAATGAAGTCCTTGAACCTATGGTATTAATTAATTGAATCTCAAGACTCATATTGAGTAAATTTTAAAAATGAACAAGATAATCCTAATAGAATTTTAGAGATATAACATTCTAACAATTATATTCTAAAGAGTTAAGATATGAATTCTTCTTTATTTAATTTTACTCAGCTTTATAAATGTGGTGTTGCTAGAAAATGACTCTTTCCATTTACAAAATCTAATAGTAATATCTTTTAGCTCAGCTTTATAAATGTGGTGCAGCCAGAAAATTACTCTTTCCATTTACAAAATCTAATAGTAATATCTTTTAGCCTCGATTCGTTCGGTGAAATTCCTTTTCATTCTCTATAAGAACACGAAACATAAAAGAGACACCCACTAATAATATAATGAAATATCTACAAATGGTAATGTAATATATGATCTCCTAATCAAATGCATCATCCATAGACAAATTCCATATAAGGCAAGTTTTTAGCCATTGCCATTGACTTTATGAAACAATAGAATATGAGATACCACAACTTTAACTAAACCAAGAAAGTATAATGTAGAAACAATTACCATATTAGAAGAGTAATCTCGAAAGGGTATAGTTATCTTTTGGAATGGTGTTGAATATACATTTGGCGCACATTGAAAAGCTCCATGTGATCAAAATTTATATTCCTTGGGCCCGTTTGGGTGTTGGAATACCAAATGCTGGATATGGTCAATTCTGGAAGATGACTGAGAAGATGCATAAATAATTTTAATTGTTTATATCTTAATTTTTTTAATACAATATGTATGTGTGTATATATACACACACATATATATATACATGTGTATATATATATACATATGTGTGTATATACACACACATACACACATATGTGTCTACACATACATACACACATATACACACATTTGTGTATATATATGTATTTACACATATATACATATATGTGTATATATATACATACACATGTATGTATATATACACATGTGTGTGTGCATATATACATAATGTATACACACATGTCTATACACATGTGTATATATACATACACACATGTATATATACATATATGTATGTATACACATGTGTATACACATATGCATATATACACATGTATGTGTATATATACACATATGTGTATATATACATACATACATACATATATATATATATATACACACATGTGTATATATACACATATATGTATATATACACACACATATATGTGTGGATATACACACATGTATACACATATACACATGTGGATATATATACACATACACATAGATACACACATTTGTGTATATATACACATATATGAACATATACACACATTTGTATATATATACACATATACACACACGCAAATTTACACATCTTTCATGTCACGGAGATCCGACAAGATATTAAATTTTCTTTTGTAAAAATTGGAATTGGAATTCAAAATTCCAATTCCACCTATTTAGGTGGAAGATTGATATGCCCATTTTGGGGCAAAATGAGAATTTCGTAATTCCAATTCCATTTTTATTCATGGACCCAAACATGGAATTTGGCATTATGTTGAATTAGATAATGCCAATTCTAGTCTAATTCCAGCCCTAAACGGGGCTTTATTAAGAAAACACTTTTGGGTCCATTAGGGCTCGCTGGTGTATGCAATGTCTCCAACAACGACAAACAATTTTTAATTAGCAAAGGTATGGTCAGTTTATCTCTTGATCTCTTTCACCATTGGACATGATGACACCACAATTAATGTTTTAATGAGAGATTAGTGATAGCCAACATAGTGACAGATAGCAGTGCCAATGTCCCCACAAGCCATGACATGTCAAGCTTATAAGCTACAATGCCGGTCAAGGTCGTAAGAACCCATCAGAGGGGGATTTCATCATGTGAGCTTAGCTCACATTGCACAAGTAACTCATCAGTCTAAGCTCTCTCCTCACCCTTTTTTCTATCCTCTGTAGACTTCCTATCATGCTAATTTCATCCCTCTTGGCTTCCCCACTTGATTCTTCTTCCCTATGTGTGCAGATTATCTATCTCTATCTTCCTTCTCCCACACATTCTCCTCCAAAAGACAAAAATTCAAGATCCTCCCATATCCTACTTTTAAAACCACTCTACCTCTCTTAGTAAGCATCCATTTTGAAATGCTCTTTTTTCTCACCCTTAAAACATCCTCCCTGCCTAGTAGACATGTACGCAAAGATAGAACCATGGACTAGGTATGTGAATAATTTCGCTAAATTCCTCAAAAGAAATGTGGTCTCACAGTTCTCAAAATTGTAGAATGTGCATCTCATGATTTTGTTGAAACATTTTTTTAGAACTTTTAAGAAAATGCAACTACTAGCTTAAAGCCAGATTCTTTTGAGTGTCTTCCCAACTTGTGTAAAATGAGAGCTTTGGCATCACATATGGACATCCATCAATGAAGAATGAGAGGGAATCTTTTGTTGAATGTTACAATTACAAGTATCCTCATAGACATATATGAAAAATGTGGAAGTGTGATAGTATCCCTGAAACAATGGGGTTTCAAGGATTGCAATGATTATAAGATTTGCACAAAATGGACTTGATGAAAAGCTTTAGAAACTTCCAAACAAATGTAATTAGCAGTTGTAAATCTGCATTCAAAATAATTTTTAGTTAGGCTACACAAAATGTTCCCCCCTCAATACCCTAAATGGTGCATCCCTCATAGTCTCTCTTTTCCTTCCATCCCTACTCTTCTTCCCATCCTCTTATCGAGCTTTGCTGCTCACATTAATTTTTATTTCCCTTAAAAAAAACACCCATCTTATGTGCAACCCACTATAGGTGATATATCCACTCAAAGCTCTCATCAACCTATTTAAAACCTCATGCCCCTTGCTTTTCCATAGTTAAAGATAAATCTTATACATTCTGCCCCCAAATATGGTACTCTCATCTTCACATTTTTCCTGCCAACATGTTATGGGGTGGAGTTTCATCTATATAAAAGTGACTTCTATCCATTCTCAAGGATGGTCAAAAGATAGGGACTCCATGCCTTGCAACCTTGTACCCCCCTTTCTCCCTCTCCATTTCCATATCTAATAATTATTTATGTCTCCCCCTTTCATACTTTTTGAAAATGCTTTCAATATGCCTTATTTTATTTCTTTAAGATCTCCATCAAATTGACTGATGTGGGGATGTGACAGTGGGATAGTAATATTTGGGCATGAAAACAAGGTCAAGCGAAGATCTTTTATTATCTCCTACTATCAAAGTCAAAATGAAGGGCATCAGTTTAGGCCTACCAGTTTCCCCTCCTTTCAAGTTGTTTCTTGAATTAACCAATGTTGTTGGTTGTTGAACTTGTGGGATTTGTTGTTGGATAGCTGATACTTTCTCCTTGGCTTGTGCTTGCTCTTCAACTCCTTTAGCTCTTGCTTTCTTATCTTTCCCTTCAAGAGCTTTCCTCAATAACTGCTTCTATCTTGGAATAGCAGGTATATCCCAAAAGGATATTTTCACCAAAGGTTTCTTTATTTGTTCAACCATATTCCCCAATATTACATCAGGTGGAGCCTTCAGATATTTTAATTTGTATAGGTTGAAATCATGTGGCCTTTGGAAGGGTTGTACAAGAGCATCTGCAATATGCAGTTTATTTTCTTCAACTATTTGGCATTGCACTTTGGATGCCTTACTTGGTTGCGTTGGAGGAATCAAATCTCTAGTAATCCTTCTCTTTGTACATGCAAATTGTAATCTAATTGAACCTATGAGATTTTGAAATTTTATGCTTGATTGGTGAAAGCAATTTCATCATCATCAACCATCCAGGAAAACAAAGCATGATCAAAAGCAATCTATGATTCTTTTTTTATAGACATCCCCTACATTTGGTCCATTAGAAAGGAATTCTCTATTCCTAGAGAGGAATAATTATATACTCTAGCATTCGGTGATATTCCTTGGCTTCTTTGTTCTACCACCTTTTATTGTAGATTTCTTCCTAGACAATTTTGAGTCATGTGAGCATGATTACATCAAAATCACCATGCATTAAAATCCTCAACAAAATTATTTTGAGTGGCTACAAACTCTTGGTTTGGGTTATGGGGAATGGCCTACATTTGGTAAGGAACACAAATTATCTACTTAGAAGGTTGCACCTGAACATTGGTCATATTTTCTCCTTGATACTAATTCGACTGATATCGTGGTCTCCTATTCTGGTGATTCTAATAGTTTTGATAACTAGCACTACTACATTTGGGGCCAAATTTTGACGGTAATTTTTGACGGGTGACTTTTTTTTCTTTGTGAATTTGGGTTTTTTTTGTAATAGTCCCCGATGGTGTCAGAATTCTGATGGGTTTTAAATAGACCATCAGGATTCTGACACTTGCGGGCTATACATGAAAAAAAAGCGAAACCAAATCATTTTGTAGAATATTGAAGATGGTACCGTTGCGCGAGAGAGAAGGAGAACGAGCTGGGGAAAAATAGGTATGAGCTTCTTGTGCTTGGATCTGACAAGATAAAAAAAAAACATTTCATTGATCTTCTCGACAAATGAATATGGAGACAATAGATTGCTTTTAAGTTTTTCCTTTTCTATGATTTGGCTATATTCGTGGCCATTGTAAGCTGTGTTTTTAGAGATTTTTTTGTGCTGCCTATCTATCAGGCATGATGTCCATTTTTACAAAATATGGGGATTTCTCCACCCATTAATTCCTTAGCTTTCTACGATCCTAAAAGCTATATCTATTCTATAAAATCCCTCTCTTCTTTAAATAAAAATAGAAACCTTCAAAGTATTTAGAGAAAGGCCCAATTGTGTCTCATGAATGTGAAGATTACAATCCATTAGCGAGAAAAAATAAACCAGGGTCTGGTAGCCTGCTAGTGTCGAGGGATGTCACCCCAAAAAACATAGCAGTCGAAGTCGTCACTATCACTGTTTCTACGATTCATTTAGGCACATCAAAATTTGAAAACCCTTGATATTTGTGTATAGGGTTGTGAACTTTCACTAAGGCATTATTAAAGTTGTTTATTTTAACTATGATCCCTTTTTTTTCTCTACACTATGTATGCTGCATTTAATTTATCATTGCATGAAGCTTTGTTGGTATGTGTTGCAGAGATATGTTGTCTTGAGAGCATCATTTTTATTGATGTTGAGGGTATCATGTTGTTTATTTCTGCTGGGAACTTGAAAGAATGACACTTATGTTGCTTCATATATGTTTTATGATTTGATTATTTTCAAGAACTAGGGCATCACTACTCATTTTTCATTGTTTACACCATATTGAGGTGAGAGCTGCGGGCCAAGAGTTGGCATTATTGTAAACATGAATGTTGCTATGATTTTCTTCTTGAAGTGGCACTGTTATCTTCTCAAGATTAATTTTTAGATCATTTTGCTCCACTCCATTGAGGCTCATGGTACATGCTTGTTAGAATAGTCCCAAAGGATAACTGAGAGGGGGGGGGGGGGGGAATNGGGGGGGGGGGGGTGAATCAATTATCAGCTATTTTTATTTCTTTCCTTCACTTAGATATCAATTAACATAAAGTAAATGCACATTCAAATAATACAATGGAGAACACAACAATTTTGGTTATGGGGAAACCAAATAGGTAAAAACCCCGGTGGGAATTAGCACCCACAAAGAACTATACTTGTTTATAATAATCCCTGTTAGAAGATCTTACAACCATGTTAGGAGTTGTTCTTTACAATGCAATAAGTATAGTGACCTGGTTAAGGGTTTGACCCTGCTAGGAGTCTTTTACAAGTAACCCTGTTAGGGGTGAGGACTCACTGTCCAAAAGCTCACTGCTTCAATGGTGAAGGCTACAACCTTCTATAAAATGGATATACACTATATCTAATAATGAACTTTAGAGTAGACCTGCTGTCTTGATCAGTTCCAATGTATTATATGCTTCCACTGCTTCTTCACATAGATCCTTGATGAATGAAACACAACTGATATTCTGCTATGTAATTTTTCTTTCTTTTTCTTGTCATTCACACTTGGCGTTCATCAAATGAACTAATATACGTATCTTCTCCAAAGGATGT
Organism: Thuja plicata; assembly: GCA_018584345.1. Lineage (NCBI taxonomy): Eukaryota > Viridiplantae > Streptophyta > Pinopsida > Cupressales > Cupressaceae > Thuja > Thuja plicata. Next base: position 200,635 of record MU223376.1, on the reverse strand, counting down.
GATCTTTGTTGGCTCAAGGAGTCCCTTCACTACTTCTTTAGTTAGCCATATCAACCATGCAATCAGATTTGAATCACGCAACTCAAACTGGATGGATGTGACACTCCACAAAGTCGGCTCCACCAAATCAACTCCAACATTATGATTCTGTTAGAAAATGTTGTGCGCCTTTAGAGAATTATTTGGAACTCATAACTAAACATGAATACAAACACACATATCCCAAGGATAGGTACAACTCAAGAAATAATGTTAATACATCGGCTCTTCTTAGATAGTCTTTTGTCACTATAACTGTCATAATTGAATAATATAACTTAACTGAAACTTCATATCTGACTCGGCGTGAATGTACATAGAATTTAGAACATGTATACACCATTGAAATAAACATGCATAGCTCCAGAACATCTATACTGATAATAGCATATAGAACACTGCTGTATATTATATGTTGTCATCAATGACAAACATATAATCAATTATTTTCACAGAAGCAAATCTCCAACAATCCCTTTGACATTGATGGCAACATATGATATCATCAACTCAAAGTATCTTCCTTATTTTTACAATCTTCTCAATATCCTCATCAAAAGTTCCTCTACACTGCTGCTCTGTATACTCCCCCAGAGTATATGCTCCCCCTTACTAATACTCCCCCTTTGACATCAATGACAAAGAGTGTTGAACACCATTAAGCACAGGTACTACTCCAGAAGTAGAGTAGTCAACCATTCATCAGTCACCAAGGACTGATGTTTCTTGTTGCATCATCTAATTAGACTCAGGAAAGGGAATTACTCCCAACTTCTCCCTGAGATATTCAAAAGTATCTTTTGATAGAGTCTTTGTGAAAATATATGCTAATTGTTCTTTAGTGCTCACATAGTCCAACTTTACTTCTCTGTCTGCAACTTTTTCTCTTATAAAATGGTATTTGATCTCAATGCATTTTGTCTTTGCATACATTACAGGGTTCTTTGACATATTGATAGTGCTAGTGTTATCACAATGAATAACAATAGGATAATCAATCTGAATACCAAAGTCTTTAACCATCTGCTTGATCCAAACCATTGTTGAACAATTCAACGCTGCAACAACATACTTCAATTCTGCTATTGACTGAGAGATACAGTTCTACTTCTTGCTTGTCCAAGAAACCAACTTGTCTCCAAGAAATACTGATCCTCCTGAGGTACTCTTTCTGTCATCAATACAACCTGCCCAATCTACATCTGTGTATACATGAAGTTGTACATTCTCTAATTTGGGATACCATAAACCATAGTCTATAGTTCCTTTTAGATATCTGAATATTCTCTTTATTTCCATTAGGTGATTCTGTTTAGGTTCAGATACAAATCTACCAACAATGCCAACTACATTAGAAATATCAAGATTGAGTAAGACATATAAGTTTTCCAATCATGGATTTGTACAATGTCTTGTCAAATGCTGTGGAATCATCATCTTTAGAAAGCTTGCTTCCTGTTATCATAGGAGTGCATTTTGGCTTACAGTATTCCATCTTGAAATTCTTCAGTATCTCCTTCACATACTTAGACTAATTTATGAATATGCCTTTGTCTATTTATTTTACATTCAATCCAAGAAAGTATTTGATAGGTCCAATCATGCTCATTTCAAATTCACTTTTCATTTCTTTGGCAAATTTTGCACTAAGTTTGTCATTACCTCCAAAGATAATTTCATCAACAAAAATAGCAATGAGTAGTAGTCCTTCATCTGTCTCTCTTTTGAATAAGTTACAGTCTACTTCTCCTTTTCTAAATCCTATCTTGGTTAAGTAACCATCAAGTCTCTCATACCATGATCTTGGGGCTTGTTTTAGTCCATAAAGTGCTTTCTTTAATCTGCATACCATGTCTGGTTTATCTGAAAGTTTGATTCCTTCAGGCTGCTCTATGTAGACTTCTTCCTTCAAGTCACCATTCAGAAAAGCTAACTTGACATCCATTTGGTATACCTTAAAGTTCTTGAATGTTGCATAGGCCAGAAATAGCTTTATAGCTTCAAGTCTTCTCATAGGGGAAAATGTATCAGTGTAATCTATGCCTTCTCTCTGTGCATATCCTTTACACACTAATCTTGCCTTGTTCCTTACCACTGTGCCTTCTTCATTCATTTTTTTCCTAAATATCCACTTTGTTCCAATCACATTCTTGTCATGAGGTCTAGGGACCAGTTCCCATGTTTTATTCTTGATTATTTGATCTAATTATTCTTGTATGGAATTTTTCCAATCTGAATCTTTTCATGCATCTTCAACACTTAAGGGTTCAATCTGTGAAAGTAAGCATACCTCTTCATCAACTGTTGAACCTTTTTCTCTAGATATTGTCAAGACTTTTGTGCTCTGATCTCCAATGATATCTTCCTTAGAGTGGTATTTGGATGTGTATCTTGAATTCTTAGGAGTGATACTTTCATCTATAATCTATGATTCATCTTCACTTGGTTCAGGATTGTTACATGAAACATCAATACAGTCAAACATTTCTTCAATAACTATATCCTTATTGATGGGTCTAGACTCATCTTCAATCATGGGAGCATAGTCATAATATCATTCTTGAATCATAAATTTGTCATCAATCTTCACATGAGTACTTTAAATGGTCTTCTTTAATCTTAGATTAAAACATCTATAGGCTTTTCTTTTAGTAGAGTAACCAAGAAAAATAACTTCATCGCTTCTAGCATCAAACTTGCCAATGCTATCATCCCTCTTGATGTAGCACTTTCTTCTAAATATTCTGAAGTATTTTACAGTGGGTACATTACCAAACCAAAGTTCATAGAGTGTCTTATCTGTGCCTGGCCTCAATTTTATTCTATTGATATTATAGACCTTTGTACTGACCACATCTCTCCAATAGGTATGAGCAACCTTTCCTTCAATCATGATGGTGCACACTGTGTTAAGTATTATTTTGTTCCTTCTTTCTACAATCCCATTCTACTGAGGGGTTCTAGGTGCACTTAACTGTCTCTTGATTCCATGTTCTTCACAGTAGTCATAAAACTGGTCAGAGGTGAATTCTCCTCCTCTATCAGATCTTAGACATTTTATCTTTAATCCAGATTCATTCTCAACCTTAGCTTTGAACACTTTGAACTTCTCAAAAGCTTCAGATTTGTCTTTTAAGAACACAACCCACATCATCCTTGAGAAATCATCATAAAACAAAATGAAATACCTTTCTCTGTAGTATGATCTTGTTTGAGTAGGTCCACATAGGTCTGTATGTATCAAATCTAATTTGTTTTCTGTAGAGTCTTGTTTTCTCCTGAATGAGGTCCTCACATGTTTCCCCATCACACATTCCCTACACATGGTATCAACTGGTCTTGCAATGCTCAAAACGTCTCTTACTTGCTTTAGATTACTTATCTTGACTATGTTGTCAAAGTTAATATGACAAAGTCTCTTGTGCCATAACCAACTGTCATCCACTGTTGCAACAAAACAACTAACATATGAATTGAGCTGAAAAACATTACCTTTTGTTTTTGATCCTGATGCAATCATGTCTCCTTATTTGTTGTTGATAATGCACTAGTTGTTTTTGAATTCCAATTGATATCCTTTATCAAGCAACTATCCAACACTTAGTAAGTTATGATGCAAACCATCAACATAGAGAACATCATCTATCTTGTTCTTTCCATCTAAGGTGATAGAACCTATGCCTATAATAGGTTTGGGAGTGTTATCTCCAAATCTAGCCATGCCACCTTTGTACTTGTCTAAATGTACAAATCTATCTTTGTCTCCTGTCATGTGGTGTGAACATCCGCTGCCAATGATCCAGTCAGTTTTGATGTCAACTTTTGAAACTAATGCCAACTCCAGTTCTTTTGCTTCATCTTCTTTGTCCATTTCTTCAAGCATCTTCTCAATGTCTTTAATGACAATGAATCCAATTTCATCTTCTCCTGAGTCATCATCAGTTACACCATCCTCAGCATGATAACATTATTTAGTGTACTTAGGTTTGTAATCTGATCTGATTTTTTTGACTCTTGTAGGGAATTTGGATGCAAAGTGACCAACTTTTTTGCATGAAAAACATTTGAATGGTAGCTGTCCTTCATATTTCCCTTTACCTTTCCTTTCCTTCTTGGAAATCATAGCAATTATTTCTTCTAGTTATGTATCCAATCCTTCATTATTATTATTATTAGAACTACTTATAGATTTCTTGTTGTGGACTGTGGCTTTGAAGGCCGTCTCACTTTTAGGTTCTATCTTCAATCTAGATATCTCAAATGCAGATATTTTGTTGATCAAAGTCTCCCTCTTGAAGTCTTTTGAAAATTTCATAGTCTCATCTAAGATATTGATATTTCTCTCATAATCTACTGCCAATGTGGTATAAATTTCTCCATTATATCTTCTTCTGATATTTCTCTACCATTGTTTCTTATACCTGATATTGCTTCATTAATCCTCTGATTGTAAGCTCTAATGTTTTCTTCAGGTAACATCTCTAAATTATTGTATCTTTTCTTCCATGTCTTTCTGTGCGCATTCTTTGCTTGGATGTCCCCTTCAAACATATCTTCTAAGTATTTCCAAATAGAGTATGCTTTATCTACCTTCTTGATCTCAAAAAATTCACTGTCGGATAGAACACTGATTAAGGATTCTTTGGCTATTGCATTATGAGTGAATATTTCCTTTTGTTTGACTGTAGATTCCTCTTCTGCAAGGTCCTTCAAGGTGGGAGCTTCAATTTCTTGAGTGGCAATCTCATAGATCTCAAATCCAATGCACTAAATATGTGTTATCATTTTTTTCTTCCAGTCAAGATAGTTTTCGCCATCAAAATTAGGACTCTCTTTCCTGAAGTATGCCATCTAATCTACCTTAAGTTGTTAGGCTTTCTCTCCAAGGCACTTGGCTCTGATACCAATTGTTAGAATAGTCCCAAAGGATAACTGAGAGGGGGGGGGGTGAATCAGTTATCAACTATTTTATTTCTTTCCTTCACTTAGATATCAATTAACATAAATTAAATGCACATTCAGATAACACAATGGAGAACACAACAATTTTGGTTACGAGGAAACCGATAGGTAAAAACCCCGGTGGGAATTAGCACCCACAAAGAACTATACTTGTTTATAATAATCCCTGTTAGAAGATCTTGCAACCCTGTTAGGAGTTTTTCATTACAATGCAATAAGTATAGTGACCTGGTTAAGGGTCTGACCTTGTTAGGAGCCTTTTACAAGTAACCCTGTTAGGGGTGAGGAATCACTGTCCAAAAGATCACTGCTTCAATGGTGAAGGCTACAACCTTCTGTAAAATAGATATACACTATATGTAATAATGAACTGTAGAGTAGACCTGCTATCTTGATCAGTTCCAATGTATTATATGCTTCCACTACTTCTTCACATAGATCCTTGATGAATGAAACACAACTGATATTCTGCTTTGTACTTTTTCTTTCTTTTTCCTGTCATTCACACTTGGCGTTCATCAAATGAACTACTATAAGTATCTTCTCCAAAGGATGTGATCTTAATCGGCTCAAGGAGTCCCTTCACTAATTCTTTAGTTGGCCATATCAACCACACAATCAGATTTGAATCACGCAACTCAAACTGGATGGACGCGACACTCCACAAAGTCAGCTCCACCAAATCAACTCCAACATTATGATTCTATTAGAACATGTTGTGTGCCTTTAGAGAATTATTTGGAGCTCATAACTAAACATGAATACAATTACGCATATCCCAAGGATAGGCGCAACTCAAGAAATAATGTTATTACGTCGGCTCTTCTCAGATAGTCTTCTGTCGCTGTAACTGTCATAACTGAATAATATAACTTAACTAAAACTTCATATCTGACTCGGCGTGAATGTACATAGCATCTAGAACATGTATACACCATGGAAATAAACACGCATAGCTCTAGAACATCTGTACTGATAATTGCATATAGAACACTGTTGTATATTATATGTTGTCATCAATGACAAACATACAATAAATTATTTACACAGAAGAAAATCTCCAACAATGCTTAATGCTGCTTATTGTCTTTAAACTACTATGTATGAATGTCTTTCATATAGGATTACATTTATTTGGATGTTGTTCTACTTCTGTCATGTTGCTTGTGATATATTTACAACAACACCCATGATTCACTCCATGTGAATGTGTACTAAATCTTTGGGGCATTATGATGCTATGGGAGTGTGATCTCCATGTTGCAATATTATGGCATGGTGTTGTATATCCATTATTTGTATGGTTGCATGCTACAACTATCTCTGCTTTAATATTTCTGTCATGGTGGATATTTCTTTGATTGTTGCATGGCATACCCTCATGCCCTCTTTTTACTCCCTGACTATCCTATAATAATGATTTATTTCTCCATCTCATGGAATCACTTCTTGAAAGATGATCATGATCATCTTCTGATTTATTCTTTATCCCTTATTTTCAACATAGATAGTTTTTTGAAGTAAGCTTAACAACATAAGGATGAAACTATGACTTTCACATGATGGACCCCCCAAAAAGTGAAACTCTATCTCAATTCATGATTGCATGTATAATTTTAATATTGTATCATTTAGTCTCAATGTGAAAAAATGTATTAATTTAGAAGTAAACAAGATACTTGACTTAGATTACACTCCCCTTCATTCAGTATTAGAGACCCCCTTACAATTAACACTTTATAAGTTTAGTGCATAGGAAAGATCAGTTCGAGTGAAAGATGACACTTTATAAAGTTAGTGTGAAATCTACTCTAATGGAACAAACATGAAAAATGACCACTTTCAAAAAAAAATATACTCAATTTCAAGCCACCAGTTGAAATTTATGCCAGCTTTGATTTTTTCTTTTGCCTAAATTGCATTATATAAAAAAATAGTTTTTACAAATTTTACAAATATTTATGAATTTTGAGAGGGGAAAATAGAAGAGAATGTGAAATAGTGATGGTGTCATTAAAATTGATGGAAAACACGTCATAGAATAATACTAAGCAAATTTCATGGCAAAATTTCCATACAATTCAAGGCAGATTTAAAATAACAACTCTTTCTTAAATAGATTGGTTTGCTTACATGCCATATTATTAAAACAATTTGAATCCCTCACCCAAATTGAGGTAGGAAATCAATACTTTTTACCCACACTCACAAAAATCTACCAAATCACCATTTCACTGAAAACTCTCCCAAAACTCCTCTTTTTAGGCTCTACTTGTTGCACCTAGTGTTTGATCTTTGTTGTTTACCATAGTGCTTTTGATATACATTGTTGATCACTGCTACTATGTATCATCATCACTATTTCAACATATCTCTTTATTTTTTAGTTGTGAATTTTAACAATCGAGCACTTTCATGACAATAAAATCCATTATTTTTGTATTATTTTGATCTAAAAACACCTACCCTCCATGATGTTGGCTGGTCCATACTCTTGAATACTTTAACAAATCACTATTTTCTCTATTTTAGTCATCACTCTACATATCAATGATGTCCTCATCACGTGTATCTAATTTAAACATCCATTCTATGAAGTATAGTGACCATGCAAGGTTACACCACCTTGAACAAGCTTGTAGAAGGAAGAAATCTATTCATGTTCTCTACTGTCATAGTGCAGACAGCAAGAACAAGGATCATGCCAAGATTTCTTGGGAACTTCCAGCCCCACTTTGTGCATCCACAAAAAAGTGTACATGTGTTGCATTTGTAGGGTTATTGATCAGTAATTGGCCTTGAAGTTGATTTGAGTGCCAACACAAAGGGTATTTCATGTTGCTTCTTAGTCATAGACATCTGGGCAAGGTAATAATTTTTTTTTGCAATTTTTTTGGAAATTTTATGAATTCTATGAGAATATTTAGAGGATTTAGTGAATTTTATAATGGAATGAAGTGAAAAGATAGTTTAGGTTTTTCTCCAATAGAAATTACGCTACTATTTCTATTTTTCAATGATTTTTTCTTTCAAGATCAAACAACAGAGCTTGCAGTTGATTTGAGTGCCAACACAAAGGGTATTTCATGTTGCTTCTTAGTCATAGACATCTGGGTAAGGTAATAATTTTTTTTTGCAATTTTTTTGGAAATTTTATGAATTCTATGAGAATATTTAGAGGATTTAGTGAATTTTATAATGGAATGAAGTGAAAATATAGTTTAGGTTTTTCTCCAATAGAACTTACGCTACTATTTCTGTTTTGCAATGATTTTTTCTTTCAGGATCAAACAACAGAGCTTGCTATAATATTTGTACTTAATTTGGTTGATACAAGTTTTTGTTTTTAATGTCATGTTTGGAGAATTATATATTTATTCAGAGGCTCAGAGAAATTAGAGGCATTTTTTTTAATAGGATTCTTTTCTTTTAGTTCCATGAATGGGTGCATCTCTTCTATTAAATTTACCCAAGACATCCACCTATGCAACAATTAGAAATATGTGTGGTAGTTTATCATATATCTTGTTCAAGCATTCAAAATTTGTGCATATTAGCATTTAACATGTTCTAGAGGATTTTTAACACAGGTCCTTATTGTGAAAGCCTTGATATTTGCAAATGAGATCATGTGTCTTTTCGCCATAGATTCATAACATTTTAACAATGGTGACCTCTATGAATGTTCACTTCTTACTGCATCACATCCTTAATGATGACTTAAAAGTTAATGTCCATATATACTATATGGTATAGGTCCCTGTTTATTGATTGATACCCTAAATTATCACTAGATCATTGAGACTGCCAAAAGTAGATGTTGAAAAACAAAACAAAAATTAAACCCTTCCACTCAAATGTATGAGCGTCAAAGTTCTTAATGGTTAAAAGAGGTCACACACAAAGATCCCAGTTTAAGGGGCTATCTTCATTCTGAGTGAGCTATTGAAATAATTATGGCATGATAGACAGATTGTAGAGACCAAGTTGGGTTACAGGTAGTTTTCATGACATTAAGGCATATCTCTTCCATCTGGCTTGAATCTTGAAACAAACACAATCTTATATGATTATATCATCTTAAGATAAATTCAGTCAAATGATAGAAATAGACAATATAAATAATTTTGATATTTCCTCTCACCATTCAATTAAAACACACACATTGTTGAAAGATATATTATATTCAAATAAATTCAAGAGAACACCAAGGAATAAACAAAATTGAGAATTCTAGTTTTTTGGCGATATGAAAAGCATTTGAAATCTGCAACAACAAGTAGACTACATTGAAATTAATTGCTATGAATAAACACACCTTGAATAGAATATATTTAAATCAATGCAATAATGCCATGTCAAGGCCATAGTTAGTATTTTATGTTTGTTTAATGCAATTGGTATTGGATGTAAGGCCATTAGTGCCACAAATGTACCCAATTGGCTTATTGGGACCTATTGGTCAAAGGTGGGCAAATAAGTTGAATTAGGTTGAATAGGCATTTGAATAGTGACAATGGGATATTTGGATCATATTTGATGTGTTTTTAAGGTTCACAAAGCTTTTTGGTGTCAAAATGTCAAAGTTGATCAAATCTTGCAAACGTTTCTCAAAATTTTTGTTCAAAAAATTCAAGGTTTTAAAAGGGGTGATTATTTTGGTAGTGAAGATGAGAAGAGAAACACAATTCATTAGTTACATGTTTTGTATATAAATTGGGTACTACTTTTTTAGGTAGTTTTAGCTCATTGTTTTGTAATGTAATTTTTCAATTTCATGTATTTTATCTCCTATTTATTAGGTGCAGATGAAGGTTGAATATAAGAGTCTTATAATGTTGAGTTACCTCTGGATCTTGAGTTTTTGATACTCCTATGATGATCTTTCTCAACAAGTGTTTTATTCTATTGTTTTTTTTTGAATAACATATTGGGTGAATTTTCGAGGGTGAGGTTCTTCTCTTGAAAGGGTTTTCCCCACACACCTTAGATATAAGCATATTGTAATATTAAATTTCCATACGAGGGGGAAATAATTTATGAGAATCATGTAATAAATTATAGGGATTAATGCATATGAATAAATATTAAATGAATGCATAAGAGTTGATTAGAGAAGGTACATGCACATGTGATGAACATGCAGATTTGCCTAAGCACTAATGGGAGCTTACCCAGCAATAGATGTACTATTGTGATAAAATCATCACAAGTCTATTTGTTATTGGGTCAAGCTCCTAGTAGTGCTTGGTCAAATCTACATGTTTGTTACTTGTGCATATACCTTCTCTGATCAAATCTTTTGGAGTTTGCTGAAAATAAACTGTATACTTCTACAGGATAGTCAACACAAAATTGAAGCATCAAACAAGACTTGATCAAGTTGCAGGTGCAACGTGCACTGAAATACTAAGTAATGTAGAATAACAAAATAAGTATTCTGTCATGTCAACATTTTGTTATTTTCTGAGATTACATCCATGTTCTATATTCACAGAATGGTTGAAAATTGAAATTTACAATTCGATAAAAGTACTGACGGGTGTTGTTCCCTACACCCTCAATCAAAAACTTGCCTCCATTTGTGGTCTCAAGTTGCCTCCATTTTCTATTCCCTACACCCTCAAAAAGAATTAGATAGGCATACTTGTTCTCATGGATCGACATGTGTAAGTCAATACACCCTATAGAGATTAATGTATTTCATAATTTTCAAAATATCTCACATTACTTGCTATCTCTCTCATTTGATAAAGTGCAGGTAGTAGAAAATAGGTATTTGTCAAATGTGTCTTCCTCAAGAAAAGGAAATATAGGAATGGAAGAAGAAAGTGATTCAAGTAGTATGTTTGAATTAGGAAGATCAACTAGAAGTCAAAAGACTAGAAGGAAATTTAATAAATGCATGAAATTTTTCCTTTCTCAAGGGGGGTCATGTTCTTATGATGATGAGAGAAAAGGCGACATCAAGGTGCCCTTTAGGTGCCACTATCCACAGAAAATGGGTTCCCAAGGAACTTATTCCAATAAAAACTGATTTTAGTGTTAAAGGCAAGATATATCGCATTGCACCATCGTCAATACATGGTTTGGGCCTATTTGCCATGGATGGTATAAAGGTCTCTTACAAAAAAGTTTTTGAATTGATGGAGTATGTTGGACCTTGTTATTGTTGGAAATACAAGATGGGAAAGCAAGATACTAAGAGGGGGGGGGGGGGGGGGGGGANGGGGGGGGGGTGAATTATATCTTATAACTTTTACAACTTAAAACAAACTGATCCACAACTATGCATAAATATAATTGATCTATTCAATGTGGGATATTTTTTTCTTTACTGCCCCCATTCTCTTTCCAGATTAGTTATGAATTTTGAGTCTACTTTCTAAAGCTGGCCCCTTTTTTTTCAATACTTTTGTTTGATGGCAAAGAAGCTGCATTACTGCACACATTATTTTAAGTTTCTAAGGAATTCTTTTACTCAACTAAATGCACCTATAATAAACCCAGAAACACTCGAGCAATAAATATTTTTGTATTTTTTGTATATACTTCAAAGTTTAAACTGTTGGAAAGTGACAATGCAAGCAATTGTTATTTTGTCATTGCTGTCAAACCTTAACTGTGAGACTATTGTTATCTATTTGAGTACCATATCTATTGTTGATGAAGAATATTTAACAAGAAGACCAAGTGAATGGTTGAGTTAAGGAAAATAAAAGGGTACTTGATCAGTTGGCACTCTGGCAAAGCAATTAGTTGTTTATCTTTCAAAGACAGTTTTTCTGGTTGTTCTGTGCTGAGAAAAGTTTGGCTTGTGCCGAGAAAATTTTCTTATGCTGAGCAAAGTTGCTTGTGCTGAGAAAAGTTGTTTGTGATGAGAAAAGTTGTTCAATGCCGAGCACCAGTGAAATTGCCAAGTGGAAACAGTGATGTTGGCCGACTTATAGTAATTAGATTAATGATGAGATTTGAGATCTCTGGCCGACTTAGTTAATTTTATTAGGATATGTAATGTTAATTAAAGATTGATCCACACCATTTAATGTATGGGGAACCATAATTAATGCATGGTTTCAAGATTTAATTAGAGACTACTTTGGAGAAGTAAATGTAATGCAAATATGGAATGATCCATTGGATCTGACCTAACCTAAGATCTACGATCTTGTTTAAGCGGAAAAATATTTATCTGACCTAGACAGAGAGGTATATGATAACCTCAAGGGGTTATTCATAAAGTGTGGATGTGTATGCAAGAGGATTGCATAGTTGATTTACTGTTTGGCATGATCTAGCAAAGAAGGCTGAATATAGAAGCAGAGAGTTGCATGTGTGATTGCTTGACAGATTTCCAAGTTGATCAGAAGGTTGAAATGACAATGCAGGCTATCGAGTAAGTTAACATCAGAGCTGTAATTGGATACGAATTTGCAAAGTAATTTGTATGTATCAGATCACAACTGTTGATTACTTTCTGACCATTGTATCAGTTAAAATCCTTTAACAAGGTTGACCTAACAACCATTTGTATAAATCCTCTAACAAGGTGATATTCAGGTGGAATGTTCTAAGTCCTCTAACAAGGCCACTCCTGACAGGGTGATTAAATCCTTTAACTAGGTCACACCTAGTAGTGTGTTATTGTAACCTTTAATAGAGTTGGCTCCTCACAGAGCTCACTTCAGAAGAGTGAAAACTTGGTAGCATGTTACTGGTGGTTTTTCCCATATTGGGTTTCCACGTTAAATACTTGTGTCAACTTGTATGAATGCTTATGGTTTGTTTTACTGTTATGTTTCTACAACCTAATTTCAATTGACAGTAAACTGCATGATTAAAGTTATTGACATATGCTACTACTACCGAGTAGATCTAAAATATAGAAAGTTTTTATTTGCTACATCTAGACCTAAGGATAATTGATTCACTGCTCCCCTCTTAGTTATTATAAATTCATTCTAATAATTGGTATTAGAGCCTTGGTCTCCTGAAAATAGTTTGAAGGTACTTGGAGTGAAAAGATCAAGATGTATAAGAAGGAGATTCCTAAGCTGAACAAAGATAACTTCCCTGCATGGCAGAGTTTGATGAAACTGCATCTGGCTGGTATTGGAGATGGTGCTAAGTGACTTATTGAAAATGACTATGTATCACCTTCTACTCCTCTCACAGCTGCACAACTAAAAGAAAAGCAAGAGAACAATCAAGCAATGTTGGAGATCGCCTCCTCATTGAGCTATTTAGAGTTTGATGATATAAAGAGCTGCACAAATGCAAAGCAGATGTGGGACAAACTTGCAACTATCTATGATGGAGACACAAATGTGCTGAGAGCTAAATCAGAAAGTCTAAGAGGTAAGTTTGATGAGATGAAAATGCAAGAAGGTGAAAATGTTAATCAGTATTATGGTAGAGTAAAATAAGTTGTAAATGCCATT
>MU223376.1:171263-184299 GCA_018584345.1 Thuja plicata | reverse complement strand
CTTTGTTGGCTTACAAATTTATCAAATGAAGAATGGTATCTATATCACTCAATCTAAATATATCAAAGAGATACTGAAAACTTTTGGAATGGAAGAGTCCAAACCAGTGAGTACACTCATGGCTACTAGACAGAAGATGACAAAAGATGATGACACAAAAGAAGTAAATCAAACACTCTACAGATCAATGATTGGAAAACTACAGTATGTTGTACACAGTAGACTTGATATTGCCCTAGCTATTGGAATTGTTGAAAGGTTTTCTGCTAATCCCAAGGAAACTCACACGATGACAATAAAAAGGATTCTAAGATATTTGAAAGGAACTGATGACTATGGTCTATACTATAAAAGGAATGACAAGTTTGAACTCAGAGTTTACACTGACTCTGATTGGGCTGGAAATGTTGATGACAGGAAAATCACTACTGGTGGAGCATTTCTTTTAGGAAAGAGATTGATCTCCTGGACAAGCAAGAAATAGAACTGCACCTCACAATCTATAGTTGAAGCTGAGTATGTTGCAGTAGTAGTTAACTATTCTAACATTGTGTGGTTGAAGATACTACTGAAAGGTATGAAGGAAGAAATCACTAACCCAGTTGTCATATATTGTGATAACACGAGTGCTATTAATATTTCTAAAAATCTTGTTATGCACTCAAAGAAAAAACATATAGCTATCAAGTATCATTACTTGAGGGAGCTAGTTCAGAGTAAAGAAGTAAGACTGGATTATGTGAACACTAAAGAAAAATTAGCAGACATATTCACAAAAGCACTACCCAAGGATTCTCATGAGTATCTACAAGGTAAAGTGGGGGTGATTCCCCTAACTGAGGCTAATTAAGTTCTGTATGGTACTGTTGCATCAAATATTACATTCATAATACTTGAAACATTGATGCACAGTAAGTCACACTTTAGGATGCTGACTAAAGTTGTGAAGATGAATAAGGATAGAAAAGAAAATCAGTCATAATCAAGATGACAGGATCAGCATGATACTAAAGATCTACATGATAATGATTTTGAAGTCTTTGGCATTGTTGTCAAAGAGGGAGAGATTACCTATAAAGAGGGAAAGAAGTTACATAAAGGAAAAAGAGGAAGAGATCATCTAGAAAGAGAGATTACCAAGAGGGAAAGATTACATAGAGGAAAAAGTTACTATTTAAAACATTGAAGTGATTATCTACTCAGAGGGAGTCTACAGATGATTAGACAAAGATGATTATAGTGTGATTACAGACACAAAGGGAGAAATGTTTTACAGATAAGAATCAGAATGAAGCTAAAGACATTAATGAATATTAATTCATATCAAAGAACACAGGTGAATTTTTGGATTGGTTGGTAACTATGCTTGTTAAATCATTGTTTTAATATTTTGTGTTGCTATTAATGCCAAAGAGGGAGAATGTTGGAAAGTGACAATGCAAGCAACTGTTATTTTGTCATTGCTGTCAAACCTTAACTGGTGAGACTATTGTTATCTATTTGAGTACCATATCTATTGTTGATGAAGAAGATTTAACAAGAAGATCAAGTGAATGGTTGAGTTAAGGCAAATAAAAGGGTACTTGATCAGTTGGCACTCTGGAAAAGCAATTAGTTGTTTATCTTTCAAAGACAATTTTTCTGGTTGTTCTGTGCCGAGCAAAGTTTGGCTTGTGCTGAGCAAAGTTGCTTATGCCAAGCAAAGTTGCTTGTGCTAAGAAAAGTTTTTTGTGACGAGCAAAGTTGTTCAATGCCGAGCACCAGTGAAATTGCTGAGTGGAAATAGTGATGTTGGCTGACTCACAGTAATTGGATTAATGATGAGATTTGAGATCTTTGGACGACTTAGTTAATTTTATTGGGATATGTAATGTTAATTAAAGATTGATCCATGCCATTTAATGTATGGGGAGCTGTAATTAATGCATGGTTTCAAGATTTAATCAGAGACTACTTTGGAGAAGTAAATGTAATGAAAAGATGGAATGATCCATTGGATCTGACCTAACCTAAGATCTACGATCTTGTTTAAGCGGCAAAATATTTATCTAACCTAGACTGAGAGGTATATGATAACCTCAAGGGGTTATTCATAAAATGTGGATGTGTATACAAGAGGATTGCATAGTTGATCTACTGTTTGGCATGATCTAGCAGAGAAGGCTGAATATAGAAGCAGAGTGTTGCATGTGTGATTTCTTGACGGATTTCCAAGCAGATCAGAAGGTTGAAATGACAATGCAGGCTATCCAGTAAGTTAACATCAAAGTTGTAATTGGATCTAAATTTGCAAAGTAAGTTGTATGTATCAGATCACAACTGCTGATTACTTTCTAACCATTGTATCAGTTAAAATCCTTTAACAAGGTTGACCTAATAGTCATTTGTATAAATCCTCTAACAAGGTGACATTCAGGTGGAATGTTCTAAGTCCTCTAACAAGGCCACTCCTGACAAGGTGATTAAATCCTTTAACCAAGTCACACCTAGCAATGTGTTATTGTAACCTTTAATAGGGTTGGCTCCTCACAGAGCTCACTTTAGAAGAGTGAAAACTTGGTAGCATGTTACTGGTGGTTTTTCCCATATTGGGTTTCCACGTTAAATACTTGTGTCAACTTTTATGAATTCTTATGGTTTGTTTTACTGTTATGTTTCTACAAGCTAATTTCAATTGACAGTAAAATACATGATTAAAGTTATTGATATATGCTACTGCTGCCAAGTAGATCTGAAATACAGAAAGTTTTTATTTGCTACATCTAGACCTGAGGATAACTGATTCACCCCTCCCCTCTTAGTTATTCTAAATTCATTCTAACATAAACAATAGATGAAAATTAAAATTTACTAGTCTAATACAAATACATGCAAATCTGATAACACCTACATAATGACCCTGATGACAGTGAGAAACTCAAACCTGATTCTTGAGCATTTCCCTCCCCAACATGGTCTGATAGCCATGCATGAAGGTTTGTCTTCAAAGGCCACAAGATGTTGTACAAATCAGTTCCTCTCCTCAAAATAAAATGTCTTATTTTTTTCCATTCTGAGATGTCCTTCTCTATACCCCAATGCTTTTTATATCCCATGCTTTCCTTTTTTCATTCCTCAATCAAGACATGTTAAAGGTTGGTTAATTTAAGATGCCAGGGACTTCCAATTTGATGTTGTGCCATGCATGATGTGGGCAATCAAAGATCACAGCCAAGATTTTAGATGCATCATTCTTATGTGCCTACTAAAATAAATTACTCCCAAGATAAAGTTTAGAGAGCAATTCTCAAAGTAGGTGCAATTCCTAGGTTGCTTTTGTGGTCACTGAGCATGAAGTGACAAATTTTTAAAACATATGGATTATGTAGATGACACAAGGATTACCCAAATGGACATTATAGGAGTTTGACAATGTAAGAAGTAGTCACAATGACTGGAGAACATCTAGCTTGTAACACAAAATGACTCTCTGTGATGTGTTAACAAATTATTCACTCAGATATGATCCTTGGAAAACTTGCCATAAATGCTCTAGTATATATCAGGGAACACTTCAAACTAAACTGTTATAGCTAACCAAGAACTCATGGATGCATTAGAAAATGCATCCCAAAGTAGTTTACAACATTAATTGGGACACCTCAACATTATTAGATACCATATAACAAGAAATTATGCTTTGAAGTCCCAAAAATTGTGTGCCACTCACATTTTTTTAAATCTTTTTATCTAGTACACCTGAGAATGTGAACTTGTACTCTTGAAAGAAAGGTCACAAGTTCAAATCTGATAGGGGGTAGGGTATGTATGCCTCACTTGTAACATAGCTAGGTGTCTTTTTCAAGGAGTATGGAGTAGTCCCATATTACTATAAGCCATCTCTAGACACAAAAATAGATGATCCTATATCGTGGGCTGTAAAGGATTCATTTCCATTTCCATGTAGCATTATGTATATTTTCATTTATCACATTCAATTCCCCAAGCCAACTTTGGTATTCATTTGTTACCACCACTTTGAGGGGTCCTCCCTTTGTACATTTATTTATACTTGTTTTGAGGTTACCATTTTAGGTTTACCCTCATTTGTCTATTTTTTTAAAATTTTATTTACTTTGTTTTCTTAGTCTAGGGCCCTTTTTGCCCTAGTACTTTGCTACTGTAAGAGTCATACTTTTTAGTCCCTTTGACCTATTCTTGGTTATTTTTTGACATGAATATAGTCTTTTAAAAAAAAAAATGTCCACAGAAAATATATTTATTTGCAGAAATTATGAAATAACCACTTTTTCCGATGACTATATTTGTTATCTTTATCATAACAAGAATCTTCGTAGCAGCATTCTTCACTTTGAAATTTAACCAAAATCCTTCATGTTATATATTTTCACTATAACACACATATATGGTTCTAAGAAGCAACATGCATTTCTACCTTCAATCTTACAATGTTACCTTCTACTTTGATGCAGAGAACTTCATGTCAGGTTATGAAATTGTTTTTGATCGTGATGAGCTCAAACTGGGGTGGAAGGCAAGCAACTATAAGTAACACACATATATGGATCTAAGAAGCAACATGCATTTCTACCTACATTTTTTTTCCTTCAAAATTTCCAACTCATGCTGTGTTTCTTGAATAATTCAAAATTATTAGTGGAGAATTTACATCATTTTTACATGTCAATAAAAAATTGATTACTAAATGTAATGTAAAGATTGAAAGAGTTATCGATATCTTCTTTGTACTTTTTCATTTGATAGGAACATGTAGTTATATCCTGGCTTTAATGACTTAAAAATTCTTTCATAATGTATGATTCAGGTTATCATGCAGCTTATAGCAACAGTCCAGAATCATCACCTGGGCCACTGGCTACTAATTCATTAGAAATATCTAGGAGGCCAGATATATATCCCCTGTAGCTCTACCTGCTAACCCTAATAGTAGTAAGGGCACAATTCATATGAGCTCACCTTTCTTTCAATTTTCTTTCTCAGTTTTAGCCTCTGCCACCATTCTTACACTCATTCTTATAATCATATCTATCGCAAAGATGCTCTAATTAGCTGATGAATAGGATGATAACTCATAATAATGATAGGCTTACCTCTGATGTGTGCTATTGTATCCATCAATTATGTTATTATTTTTAAACAATTTAAATTCATAGAAATCTAGGAGCAAACACAATCATTTCTATAAACAAACAAAATCTAGGAGCAAACAAAACAATCCATATATAGAAACAAACAAAATCATTTCTTAGTAATAATCAAGAAAGCCATTATGAAATTTTTTTCTCAACATCTAGGAGAAATTAGTTATCAACTGAATCAGAGATCCTCCAAAGATCTCCTTAGCAATTAGAATTGCAAGAACAAAACAATCCATATATGCACACAAATAATAGAAACAAACAAAATCCTAAAGGAAACCAAGCAACAAACATTCCAAATCATAATCATGTCTATCACAAAGACACTCTAAGATGATGACTAGGATGATAACTCACAATAATGATAGGCTTTTGTATCCTCCAATTGTGGACGAAGTGACTCATAAAGTTTATCCATGCCCTCTCTAGTTTCTATAGTTAAGTTATTTGTTTCCAATTCTTGAGAACATTATTTGGTTCATGCAATTCGTCGTATTTTTATAGATAGATCCTTTATTGAGTGGAGTAAACAAATATTGTGAGCTTTCCATATTCTTTAAGTTCTTTGTCACAATTTTATTTGTCAAAGATTGAATTAGGGATTAAGTGTTTTGTCACAATTTTATTCGTACGTTGATGAGAATCAATGATCAAGAGTTTTTAGATTATGAGAAGACGTATATTCAGTGGAGGCTAGAAGGGATATTTGTGGATATTTTCTAGATGTCTAAGATTCTAGAGAATATCTTCTTTACTGAGCTGAGGTGGGAAAAAAGTGAGGACGAGGGTTTCCAGATTGAGTACCAATGTAGAGATGATGATTCAGTAACCTACATCTATAAAAGCTTCACAAATGTCCCTTCTTTGGCCTCCACTCATACCTCTTCTCAGAATCTGGAAAATGTGGATACTATTTCTCATCCATGCACGAAATGTGCTAGTGATCGTATAAAATTCCTTTAGGCCTTTGGTATTGATGAGCTGCACAAGTGTAAAAGGTTTTTGCTAGACTGGGATCAATTATGAGAAGGTAAACAACAAGATAATATTATTGTATCTTTCATTTCTTTTATCCATTCATATTTTCTTCCTTCTCTTCATCTTTAGTAATATATTGGATAATGTGCAGTGTACATAAAGGCAAGGGGGTGATTATTCTCGATGATTGGCAGGTATAAGTCTTTCATGCCTTACCTAGTAGCTAGGACTAAAGATAGAAGAATTCAAGAGACTGTAATATTTGGTCTCTGTCTTTGGTCCATACAATTGAGGAAATATTTTACCTTTTGTTAGCTTATCAAATGCGAAAATCTGAAAGAATTTAATAGATAACATTTTAATGTATAACGTAGATTATTTTAGTTTGACACTACACAAATTTATCTATTTCCCACACTCGTGGACTTTGAAGATAGAGATAAATAAGCATCTCCTCCCGTGGCCTAAGCAATGCAGGTCACGGGAGGAGATTCTTATTTATTTCTAACCTTGTAGTCCACAAGTGCACGAAGTAGATAAATTCATGCAATGTCAACTTAAATAATATAAGTTATCATGAAAATAGTCTATTAAATTCTTTCGAATCCTCACATTTGTTGAGCTAATGAAAGGTAAAACATTTTGTCAGTAATATGGACCAAAGATGGTGACTCTCTATGATGGTCTCTTGAGTTTTGTTATCTTTAGTGCACCTACCCATCACTTTTTTGATGCTTATGACAACTATTTTGACAACAGTGCTATATGTACGATGAGCATTCCTGTCAGAAAGTCACTGCATGTTTGTCGACATCCCAACAGGTTTAACATCAGATAGGCTAAATTTTTGATAGCAAGTTTCGATGTCAGTGCTATACGTCCAACGAGTTTCCCTGTCGGAAGGTCACTGCATGTTCATCAGAATCCCAACAGGTATAGCATCCGATAGACTACATTTTTGACAGCTAGGTTCGACGAGAGTGCTATACCTCCAACGGGTTTTCCTATCGACATCCTGACAATTGGTCCGTCTGAGAGGCCACATGTTCTGTTGGTGTTTCGATAGATGAACCGTATGAAAATGCTATAATAAGTTGCTATTAGTGTGGTAAGTTCTGATGGATAGCGATGTCAGAATATCGATAGTTACCACTTCCGTAGCAAAATGCCAATGAAATAACCCCGACGACTACATCTGTCAAATTGCCAACAAATAGGCATTGAAAGTCTGATAGATAGCTGTCAGAATTAGGCCTCAAATGTACTAGTGTAGGTTGTTGAGGCATAATGTATTGTCTTTTGATATTAGTCAGTTTGTTTAAGAATGACCTCGATAAATTATTCATATCATTCATCTCTGCCAATAAATCAAGAGAAGAAAAATAGGATGCTTGAGAATTTGGGTATACATACATGGATTGGGGAGGAAAAAGTGCTCATTGAGGCTTAATTTTGGGTTTTCTTTTGGGATTTCATAGAGATTTAGGAAATATTGACATAAGTAGCCTAGGCTCTTATCAAGCTAAGTCATAGGTGGTCAAGAAGGTATTTCATCCCAGTGTTTGGATGACCAAGGATATATATGAATTTAATTCTTTTAAATAGAACACAAAATCCATATCTTCTAGGAGGAAAGTGTCAAGAGGGATCCTATAGTAGGTCTTATAAAATCTAGTGTTGAAATCTACAAGAATTTTAGAGAATATAACATTCTTACAATTATATTCTAAAGAGTTAAGATATGAATTCCTCTTTATTTAATTTTATCAGCTTATAAATGTGGTGTTTCTAGAAAATGACTTTCCATTTACAAAATATAATAGTAATATCTTTTGGCCTTGATTCGTTAGGTGTAATTCCTTTTCCTTCTCTATAAGAACACAAAACATACAAGAGATTCCCACTAATAATATAATGAAATATCTACAAATGGTAATGTAATATATGATCTCCTAATCAAATGCATCAAAAAAGGAGCCATAGAAAAATTCCATATAAGGCAAGTTTTTAGCCATTCCCATTGACTTTATGAAACAATAGAATACGAGATACCACAACTCTAACTAAACCAACAAAGTATAACGTAGAAATAATTACCATATTGGAAGAGTAATATCGAAAGGATATACTTATCTTTTTGAATGGTGTTGAATATATATTTGGCACACATTAAAAATCTCCATGTGATCAAATTTTATATTGCTTTAAGAAAACGCTATTGGGTCCATTAGGGCTCACTGGTGTGTGCAATGTCTCCAACAATGACACACAATTTTTAATTAGCAAAGGTCTGGTCAGTATATCTCTTGATCTCTTTCACCATTAGATAGGATGACACCACAATTGATGCTTTAATGAGAGATTAGTGATAGCCAACATAGTGACAGATAGCTAGTGCTAATAATCCCACAAGCCATGACATGTCAAGCTTGTAAGCTACAACTCTGGTCAAGGATGCAAGAACCCATCAGAGGGGGATTTCATCATGTGATCTTATCCCACATTGCACAAGTACCTCATCACTCTAAGCACTCTCCTCACCCTTTTTTATCCTCTATAGACTTCTTATCATGCTAATTTCATCCCTCATGGCTTCCCCACTTGATTCTTCTCCCCTATGTGTGCATATTCTCTATCTCTATCTTCCTTCTCCCACACATTCTCCTCCAATACAAAAAATTTGAGATCCTCCCATCTCCTACTTTTCTACTCTACCTCTCTTAGTAAGCATCCATTTTGAAATGCTCTAGTTTTTTCCCACCCTTACAAAAATCCTCCCTGTCTAGTAGACATGTATGCAAAGGAAAAACCATAGACTAGGAATGTGAATAATTTAGCTGAATTCCTCAAAATAAATTTGGTCTCACTGTTCTCAAAATTGTGGGATGTGCATCTCATGATTTTGTTGAAACATTTTTTTAGAAATTTTAAGCAAATGAAACTACTGGATTAAAGCCAGATTCTTTTGAGTGTCTTCCCAACTTGTGTAAAATTAGAGCTTTGGCATAGCGTATGGACATCCATCAATGAAGAATGAGAGGGAAGATTTTGTTAAATTATTATAGTTGCAGGTACCCTCATAGACATATTTGAAAAAAGTGGAAGTGTAGACTAGGGATGATGGATGATAGTATCCCTGAAAGAATGGGGTTTCAAGGATTGCAATGATTGTAAGATTTTCACAAAATGGACCTAATGAAAATCTTTAGAAACTTCCAAGAAAATGTAATTAACAGGTGTAAATCCCCATTCAAAAAAAATATAGTTAGGTTGTGCAAATTGTTCCCCCTTCAATATCCTAAATGGTGCATCCCTCACAGTTTCTCCTTTCCTTCCATCCCTACTCTTCTTCCCTTCCTCTTGTCGAGCTCTACTACTCACATTAATTTTTATTTCACTTCAAAAGAACACCTAGCTTATGTCCATCCCACTATAGGAGATATATCTCCTCAAAGCTCTCATCCACCTTTTCAAAACATCATGCCCCTTCTTTTTCCACAGTCAAAGATAAATCTTATACATTCTTCCCCCAAATTTGGTACTCTCATCTTCACATATTTCCTGCCAACATGTTATGGGGTGGAGTTTCATCTATATAAAAGTGACTTCTATTCATGCTCAAGGATGGTCAAAAGATAGGGACACCATGCCCTGCAAACTTGTACCCCCTTTCTCCCTTTCCATTGACATATCTAATAATTATTTATGTCTCCTCCTTTCATACTTTTTGAAAATGCTTTCAATATGCCTTATTTTATTTGTTAAAGATCTCCATCAAATTGACTGACATGGGGATGTGACAGTGGGATAGTAATATTTGGGCAGGAGAACAAGGTCAAGGGAAGATCTTTTATTACACATATAGATTGGAGACTCTTCCCATCCAATTTCATAATTCCCCTATTATACTTGTTCATATTCTACATCAAGGTCTTTGACTATTTTTTTGGGCATAACAATACTTCTTGCCCCAAAATCTATCATTGAATTATGCAACAAATTATCTCCTACTGTCAAAGTAAAAAAGAAAGGCATTGATTTAGACCTACCAGTTTCCATCCTTTCAATTTGTCTCTTGAATTAACCAATGTTGTTGGTTGTTGAACTTGTGCAATTTTTTGTTCTATTGCTGACACTTTCTCTTTGGCTTGCACTTTCTCTTCAACACCTTTAGCTCTTGCTTGCTTATCTTTCCCTTCAAGAGCTTCCCTCAATAAGTGCTTCTATCTTGGAATAGAAAGTATATCCCACAAGGATATTTTCACTGAAGGTTTCTTTATTTTTTCAACCACATTCCCCAATATTACATCAGGTGGAACCTTCAGATATTTTGATCTGTATAGGTTGAAATCATGTGGCCTTTAGAAGGGTTGTATGATAACATCTGCAATATGGGGTTTATTTTCTTCAAC
Source organism: Thuja plicata (assembly GCA_018584345.1). Taxonomy (NCBI): domain Eukaryota; kingdom Viridiplantae; phylum Streptophyta; class Pinopsida; order Cupressales; family Cupressaceae; genus Thuja; species Thuja plicata. The sequence continues at coordinate 173,750 of MU223376.1, read as the reverse complement.
TCTTGGGCATTGCACTTGGGATTTCTTATGTGGTTATGTTAGAGGAATCAAATCTCTAAAAATCCTTCTCTTTGTACGTGTATTGTAATCTAATTACACATGTGACATTTTGAAATTTTATGCTTGATTGGTGAAAGCAATGTCATCATCATCAACCATCCAAGAGAAAAAAACATGATCCTGAGCAATCTATGATTCTTTTTTTAGAGACATCCCATAAATTTGGGCCATTAGCAAGGAATTTTCTATTCTTGGAGAGGAATAATTATAGACTCTAGCATCCAGTGATATTCCTAGGCTTCTTTGTTCTACCACCTTTTTTTGCAGATTTCTTCCTAGATAATTTTGAGCCATGTGAGCATCATTACATGTAAATCACCATGCATTCAAATCCTCAACAAAATTATTTTGAGTGGCTACAAACTCTTCATTTGGGTTATGGGGAATGACCTACATTGGGTAAGGCACAAGCATTATCTACTTCGAAGGTTGCGCCTGAACATTGGTCATATTTTCTCCTTGATACTAGTTTGGCTGATGTGGTAGTCTCTATTGGATGATATTAGAATTGGGTACTACTGATGTTGTTGGCATTTATGTTTTTTCACTGATGTCAACATATGTTTTTTTGGAGTGAATAGATTGGTTATTACTATTGTATGATGACTGACAGAAGTGTATAGACACTGTACAAATGAATCAGAATGATCGAAGAAGGATGTGTGATGACCTTATTGCTAAGGTTACTTTTCTTAATATTTTATATTGGTGATGTTACAAATGTTTTAGTGAAGCCTAGTTTCTGGACTGTGACAGTGATGCTTGACAGAGTAGGTCTCTATGTTTTGGGGATATCTTACAGGCGTTGACAATTCAGGGTATCCGAGCTTAAGGGATGATAGAAGACATAGTGAGGAATTTTTTTTGTTGATTGATAGTCATGTGATTGTTGGTGACATTAGCTATGGCGTGTATTCTGGAGAAGACCTATTTGTGTCCAACTTTAGAGATGTAGTGTGTATTGTGGATTGTGAGCGTGGATTGCAGATCTTAAAAGTATATCTGATGTATACTAATTAATGTTTAATTTTTTTAGGTACCTTGTGTATCTTAGAAAGGGGTTAAATAATGATTTATATATTGGGAAAGCTTAAATTGGCCGACCTAATCAATTATTGTAATAGGGTATATATGAGAGATCTTTTCTTTTGAAAAGATGTGACAGTAGAATGATGAAAAGGTAATTGAAAGGCAGAGAAGAGTGGAAGCTACAAAGCTTGATTGACTGCTAGATGTAGAGAAGAGTTTGTGATTATAGTATTTCATTGGAACTGACCAAGCAAAGACAGTTGCTATTAGATAGTTCACTAGATTGTATATTTATTATATACACTTGTTCGGATTGTAAATCATTGAGGGTGGATTTAACCTTCTTTGGGTAGTGTGCCTGGGTAGTGAGCCCACTATTACTCTTGACTCCTAATAGGGTCTGTCCTTCAATAGGGAATGTGTACTATAATGTTGTAATAAGCTCCTAACAGGGCTAAATTTTTTAATAGGGGTACTATACTCTTAGTACATTATTTGTGGGTGGTAATTCCCACTGGGGTTTTACCTTTAACAGGGTTTCCTCAACAAGAAAGGATTGTGTTATTGTGTTGGAATTTACCATGTTATCATTTAAATTGAGGTTTTGGTTTATAAAGTTTAATGTTTAATAATCTGCCTCACAACTGATTCACCCCACCTCTCAGTTGTGCTTGTGGACTGTTATTCCTAACAATTGGTATCAGAGCTACTGGTCCTTAGAGAGAAATCTTAACAACTTGAGGTTATCCTGAAGACTATAGGAAGGATAGTCTAAAATTTGATCCTGAAAACTTTGACAGTTGGAAGAACAAGATGATAATACATTTGCTATGTGTATACACTAAAAAATGGCTTCACTAATTAATTAAATATTTATTATTTAATTAATATTGACTTCACGAATCAATTAAATATTTATTATTTAATTAATATCTATTTCTTCTATTTATTCAGTAAATTATTCAATTTATTTGATACATTTATTATAGTCTATTCTTCTTATCCTAAGTCTTTTAAATTAGTCTCATTAAAGTGATTTAATTAATTTATTAATTACAGTCACTAAATATGACTAAACCTCCTAGTCCACCTCATAGACCTAGTCACTTGACACATCACCTTGGCTAAAATAATTAATTATTATTAATTATTAATAAATCATTATCCTCACCCACACATGTCCTATTCTTAAGGGCTATGTGGCCTCATAAGACTTGGTCTCATGACCACATGTCTTCTCCTACACTAAGTCAAGAAGCAATCCATATTCCTAAGGAGCTTCTCAAGCCACCTCAAAGAGTCCAAGGTGACTCATGGGACACTTGTACCAAGAGTCCTCATGAGGAAAAAGTCCTTCCTCCTTCCTCTTAATGGTCTTTGTGAGACACTTGACATGTG
>MU223376.1:141230-171033 GCA_018584345.1 Thuja plicata | reverse complement strand
AATGGTCTTTGTGAGACACTTGACATGTGTCTTTCCCTTCCACCTTCTTCTCCTCTATGTCAATGTAGGAGGAACATCCTCCCTATTCTTCCTCTCACATTCCAACTACATCCCCCTTTCTCTCAACCCCTTCAACCAAGTCAATAAAAGCCCTAGGATCTTCCACCTTTCAATATCCACCCTAGGATTGTGCCACCTAGGCTTGGGTCCTCCAAAATCCTATAAAATGAGCCTCATTCTCCCTTTGTGAGATAATAGGAAAATAGCTAATAGAGAGAATAGGAAATAGTAGCTTTCAAGCATTCAAGCATTCTAGAGATCAAGAAATCAAGCATCCAAGCATTTAGTCAAGCAATTGAAGTCATTTTCATACCATTTCCATCATCCATTAGTTTCATAATCAAGATTTAGGCCATTTTGCATACAAATCCACTCAATCTCCACACTTTGGTGACATCTTGGGCAAGGAGCTTCAATTGGAAATTCGAGAGCTCAACACATCCAATAAATCAAGGCTAGGAGGACAATGGAGACAAGCTACGATGGGTAAGTGAAGGTAAACTTGTTTTAATTTCATTTGATCATTTGTAATCTTCATTGTGTTTCATTTAGATAGATTTATTTGCTTTATAGTAGTAGTATTTCATTTATAACAGTAGACATCTAATTTGCATACATTTTTGGTGCCCACCGTGGGGCCATCCCCATGAAATTTACATTCTATTCTTAGTTTTTCGTGTGAAGAATTCTACAGGATTTTTCTGCACATTCATCCATGATACCTATGCAATTGCATACATCCATTCCTACTGTTTTTATGCTAAATCTACACATTCATTCCATAAAACTGCACTTTCATCCACTGTTGCTACACATTTACATATTCAGCGCATTGGTTCTCTGTTCCTGTGCATTCATCTGTTGTTTCTGTGCATCCATAATTTTCAGTAGAATTCTATTTTCTCATCATTCTACCTTTAGCTAACCATCTTAGCGGGTTTTTGTTTGTTCTTGTAGCTTTTAGGCTGTTCTGCAGGTCGTAAATCTGAAGACCCCAATCTTAAATTATTGACAGTTTACTTACAGGTTCCTAGGGGTTTGTAAAATAAACTATAACCTTCATTTGGGATTAAAATATGACATGTTATTCATTTCGTGTGTTTTCCTTAGTTTAGCAAACTGTCTGTTGTGTCTTGCTTTTATAGCTCAATTGTAATCCCAAATTATAACAACATATCCTCTCCCCTTTCCATTCATGGACCTTGGGTGTAAGAGAAACTATTATAATCTTTAGAGGGTAGTCTTTGGTGGGAAAAGAGGTACTCACCCTAAGAAATGACCCAACCGGTAACATGCTAAAGCCAAGCCCCTCCAAACTGGTATACAAAAAATGCCATTGTGATTAATCTCACAGTGGACAGGTGTGAATTTGTTGTGGCAACCAAAATCTCCTCTAGTACCCACGTAGTGTGTTAAAGTCCCTACATTATTAAGGTGCAAATCTTACTTTGAAAGGATTGGGAGAGCCCCCTTAATTGGGAAAATGAATTTATCAAAACCACCTGAACGAATGTCCTTACTAAAATCTTTTGTTTAGTGGCCAAAAACCTTCTATTTGTTGGTTCAAGGGGTAGCCCAACCTGTGAAGACACCCCACATTACTCACGGTTCATAGTAGAGATAGCAGTTCTTTGGGAAGTAATGACCCATTGAATTTGGAACTTGGTGTGCCAGAGAAGTGAGTACACTATAAGGAGGAGCCCGTGCCTCCAAGTTCCTAGGCTAGCTGCTATGAATTTGCGTGGCTAGATTTTATTATCCAAGTGGGGAGTCAACAGATACTGTTCTTGCCAACCTTATGAATTGTAAGCGTATTCGTGCATACATACTAGCTTAAATTAGATTAGATCATTTATGTCTTGCGTGTGTGTGCTTATGTATTTTCATTTTTCCAAAATCATCTGAAAACTATAAAAATTTCCCAAAAAAAAACCCACAAAACCATTAAAAAAAAACAAAAAATAGAACCTGCGCATATATCACTTTCTGCTGTGCATTTGTCCAATCTACCTACGCATTTGTTCCTGCACATACATAATAGCGAGCCTTTGTACAAAACCTCAATATTCCAAAGCACTTTTTTAGCTACCCATTTTTTTCCTCAGTACGATTCTAGAAACACATTCAATTTTATCAGACCTTTGATCTTCAGTTTGACCATCTTCATCAATTTTTATCATCTTTCATTCATCCAAAATTCACCAAATCATTCCTCAATCTTCAAAATCTACATTTAAGTGTTGAAACATTACCCTGATTATCATATTTTGGCTTTTGTGAGTTTTGTATCATATAAGGATTTATCATCCTTCATCAAAAACTTACCTAGGTCACTATCTCTTGGTTTTCCTTTGTCATATCATAGTGAGATCCATACCTCCTATTGACTTATATTATCAAGTTGCCCTATCTACTTCAACACTTTTGAATCTCTTTCTCACATCTTCATCTATTTCATCTTTCACCTTTTATGGTTCAAACTCGATCTCAGAATCAGAAACAAACCATTAATCCAAAATCTATAGAGAAGATGGAAGGAGGCAATAACAATGAGGAAAACCCTTGGTCTAAGAAAACTTCAATTTTTACATCAGATCACAAACCCACAAATCAAGAGCTAAGAGATGCTAGATTATACAATGTCATGGAAAGACTTTTGGACATGGATAAAGAGATGTATTCCTTATGCTTGCTCAACAAGGAGCAAAAATACCCAATGATTTTGATGTCTCTACTCTTAAAGAACCACCTATCACAAATGACCAAGAAATCCCTGGTGGTTCTCAAGAGACACATGCTCATGGAGAAAAGGAAGACAAGCAAAATAGTGCTTTCCAAAATGCCCAAGGACCTCCACCACCTTTGGATCCCGTCCTACAACAAATCCAAATGCTTCAACAATAAATTCGTGACATACAAACTAGATCATCAACCAAGAAATATTCCTTGGATGATATATGTCCCTATTCTTTTGATAAGTAGTTGGCCATGATTCCATTCCCTCCTCACTTTGAGGTACCAACATTTGATAAATATAAAGGGAATTCAGATCCACAAGACCACATTTGTGAGTTTTGTGCTGCTTGTATTGAATTCGCCCAAAATGACACATATCTTATGCGACTATTTCCACGAAGTTTAGGAGGACAAGCCATGGAATGGTTCTCCAAACTACCCCCAGGTATCAAGTCTTTGAATGAGCTTATTGACAAGTTTTTGACTCATTATTCATATAATATCAAACATGAAGTCACTATGCTTGATCTTTGCAATGCACAACAAAAGAATGGAGAACCCTTCCTTACTTTTTTGCAAATATGGTGTCAATTGTTTACCAAGTTTCCATGAACAATTCCTGAACAAGAAAATATGGATATCTTTGTGCATAACCTTACACAAGAAATGAGTTATATGTTACAATTGCAATGTCCTCCAAAATTTAACAAGCTCATTGAAAATGGAGTCAAAATTGAGGAAGCTATGGTTAGAAAAGGTGAGATTAAGCTTTACTCCGAGGACAATGTTGGATCTTCAAATTCAAATTCCAACAACAACAATAATGACAAGTCTAAATTTTGGAACAAAAACAAGAACATTGTCAATGATGGGATTGTGGACAATCGACATGTTAAACCAACACAACCTATTTTGAATCTCACTATCAAAGCCAATGCTACTCAACCTACTAATAGCAATCAAAGTGAAAATTAGAATACCAAAAAAAATTCATCAAGATTACCCTTTATGCCATGTAGAAGAACTTTTACTCCTTTGAGTGTATCTCTTGAATTTGCATTAACGAAGTTGATCACAAAGAAACTCATTGCACTTCTTGAAACTAGAGATTTTGAACCTAGGGTGAAACCTTCTTGGTGGAATGATAACAATTATTGTGAATTTCATAGAGGGAAAGGTCACAAAACCAATGATTTTCAAAGACTCAAACATGCGATGTTGGGATTAATGGGAAGTAGTACTAAGAGGGGAGGGGTGAATCATTACCTCTAAAACTTTTAACACTTTTCACCTTTCATCATTAGTGATAAATCCTTTTTGTATTACTGACCAAATCTGATGTTCTTTCTTATGCATGTAATATTAATCCATAAAATTAATTGTATGCAACATTCATAGAAACATTCATGAAAGTAATAGACACATAACACAAGATATGATATCGCAGAAAATTCCTGTTAGGAAGTAAAAATTGCGGCGGGGATGACACCCACAAAACTTCACTATCTGCAGAGTGGAAGGGAGCTAGTTAAGGCTTACAATTTGATCACTTCTGATGATCTACCTTGTTAGGAGTATTAATGTGGAGACCTATTAGGATCTACTTTGTTAAGAGCTTTAGCAACACTGTTAAGTGTGCACTCGGTTAAGAGATTTACAATAGGACTGCTAAATCCACCTTCCTTGAAAGGATTTCTTAAGTGTACCCCACTTGTTAGATTGTGTACAATATGTTTTACCTGACTATATGAAATCTATAATTTCTGATTATAGATCCATTAAAGCTTACAGTACATGAATATCACCTATAGTGATTGATTAATACCTTTTCCTGCTCGTCGGTAGCCTTGGTTCTGTTCTTGAAAGCTGATTTGATCCTTTTATGTTCTTCTACATGAATTCTCTTGTTTGATCCTTAGATGCTCTCAGTGGCTACAATCATCATCAAAAAACATGTTCATAATTGATTGAGCATCTATTTATACAAGTTATTTGACCTATTTTAGAATCACGCATTACAATGTTAACTCTAGATCCAAGGTATGCAACTTGACCTTGATCCTTTAGTTTGCATGTTTTAAATCAGTTAAACTGATAAAATAAATAATAATTACATTGATTTTCCCTCACATAATGGATTTAAAACAAATCAAGAAGATAAATATAAAAATTTAGTGATTTATCTGACGTGGAAAGTTAGATCCACTTTTTGTGGGATGTAACTGACTGTCGGTTCTTGATTGTCGGTGTGAACTGAAAGTCTATTGGTGTTCCTTCTTTGAACTGATCGTCAGGTTCCCTTCATCTATCGGGTTCCACTCTTTGACTATTTCATTGGGTTGCACTGTTGGTTACTCGTCGGGTTCCTTTGTTCTTTCTGTCATCGGGTAACATTGAATAGTGTTGCGTCAGGATGCTTTGTGCTTGGCAATATCATTAACATTGGCATTGGGTAGTGCTATGCTCTATCTGTCGGTGTAGCATAAACCAATGTTGTTTATTAGGTTTTTCCTTGCATATACTAATGGAAAAATATAATGTCTTCAATCTCCCCCTTTGACATTAGTATCAAAAACTGATATGTGCATAATACTAAAGTATTTAGTATCTACACCGTGTATATATCCTTGTCATTATATGACTCCCCCTAACTGTATGCATCATTATAGTGTAAGTATATGTACATGTATACTTTCCTTTATACTATACATTCCCCTTTTTGTTCTTTCCTCTTTCAAATGACTGACTGTACATATCATTTCCTCCTTTCATTTCCCCCTTTTACTGATTGACTGTACATATCATTTCCCCCTTTTTTGATAATCATGACAAAAATGTACAACTTATAAGTTGTCAAAAAGGCAACAAAAATGTGTAGCTTACAGAGTGTCAAGAGTGTGGCAGTGACTTTTCTTGATATCTTCAATAATTTTCTCCCATTTTTCTTTGAGGAATTCTAATGCCATGTGCTCTAGCTCAATCCTGGCATGCATATCATAAATGTTGTCTAGGACAAACATTTCTTGGGTGGCAATGAGTGTTCTTTCCTCTATCATATGTTGTTGTAGTAATGTGAGATTTGGCAAAAATTGAGCTTGAAGCTCATTCACCTCATCTCTGAACTTTGTTTTTGCAATTTGTATATCTTGTCTTAGCTTTCTAGCTTTCTTGAGTTGGTCTTGGTGCAATTTGATTGCATCTTCACTGTTTGTGAGACCTTGCGCACTTGTTTGAAGATCAACATCAATTTGTGCTATCTTATCAGTATAATCCTTTGTGATTTTATCTAGCGTGCATAATTTTTGTATCAAGGCTATAGCTTCTAAAATTATGGGGTTTATTGTGCTTACCAGTTTAGATAGCTTCCCCTTTTGTAGTGCCACTTCTTGGCTTATCTTCTCTGCTAACTTGAATTCATTTTTCTTTTCAAGTCTAGCCTCCATAGCCTTTTTAACATCTATGTTCTAAGATGTGATAGCGTTGGTGAGAGCCACTAATTGATCAAACATGGGGGTTGTTTGATCAACATTTGTATTAGGTACAATTTTCTGGAGTATTCCTTTTGCAACTTCAAGTACCTTTGCTTCTTTTGTGTCTTTTCTCAGCTTATCCTACATAGCTTTCCTCTCACAAAGTCTAGCATACTTTGTCAACTTAGTAACTGGATTCTTGTTCTTTCTCTTCTTCTTCCTTGAGATTTTTGAGGAAGCAGATGTATGAAATACCATTGCTAGTTCATTTGTCTTCTCTAAGGTGCTTGATGAAGGCTTTGTAGATGAAGCCACTTGTGCCTTCTTCTCAGGGTTCACCTGTCTATTAGGTGAAGATGTCTCTTCATCAACCTTGGGTGTTTCAGCATATTTTTCTTCAGCTTTCTTATGTTGTTCATCTGTCTTTGCTTCTTCACTCTTCTTTTTCTTTTCCTCTTCTAGTTATTTTTCTCCTTCTTTATTATGATAAGTAGACTTGTCTTGCTGATCATTGGTAGCAGCTTGCTCTGCAGTTGTGTCTTTTGATTCATCTGTTGTATCCTTTGTTTTTGCATTACCCTTGTCTTTGGGTATGTTTGTATCTGTTGTAGATTCTTCATTTCCTTCTAGCAGATTGACAACCTTCATCAATATTGGCATATTGTTTTGTGTCTCCACCTGTGCTGCATCTAGAGTTGTGTCCTGCTCAACGGTTTGAGCTTGTTGAGCAGTGACATCTTCATATTTTTGGATTTGATCTGTAGGGTCCAATCCAGTTATGTCAATGATGGAAGTGTCTGGCCATATCTCATCAACAACATCCATGTCCTTATTTCCTTGTGTCTCCAATTCTTGTTTCTTTTCTTGATCCTTAAGAGATATGAACATGAAATCATCTTCCTTTTGTGGATCCTTATCTGAATCATAGTGAGTGATATATTGAATGTTAAGATCATCCATGACTTTATCTAAGTCAATGGGCTCATTATTCTTCACATTATCCAAAGAAATGTGCTCTGGACTTTCTTTATCTTTATGCTCCTCTATATGAGGTGTGTCGGTGAGAAGTAATTGACTCTCACAACTTGTTGATTCTGTAGGTAGATCTAGAATTTGTCTCCATTTAGCATTTGTCATGCTGTCCAGATCTAAGAATTTCCCCTGTAGCACCTTGTAGGCTCTTACCTTAGCCACAAATTTACTGGAATGCTTTTTCATCATTTCTTTGATCTCTTCCATTTTGGATTCGGGAGGCCTGAGTCTTAAAATTATCCTCTCCCTTGCTTCCTTTTCTAAATTCAAAGCATAAGACCACCATGCTGATATTCTTTCGCTTAGTGGTTTGGGTAATTTTTTACCAAACTCAACTGGTACATATTTGAAGTTTACCATAGCCCTGATTATTGCATCTTCTATTTTATTTTTGGCCTCAGGCTCCAGCTTTACCCATTGTCTGATTTTCCTATCAGTCATTGTACATGTTGTAGCAATTGAGTCAATAGTCTCATCAATTATTCTTGAGGTTAATCTTTTCTTTTCTACCTCAAGCTCATCTTGTTTTGAATCTTCAATATCAGCCTTTGTCCTAACCAGTTTTATCCTCCTTTTACTAGGTTTTTGCTTCTCTGTTTGCTACTTCCTCTTATAGGTTCTCACTTGACCTTTCTTAAGATGTGTTGTATCATTCTTTGCAATTTGGCTCCTTATCCTTTGAGCTGCTATGGTCCTTGGTTTCTTGGTTGGAGGTGGAGGTACATCAGACTCAGTGGCCTCAGAATCTAATTCTTGCTCATCTTTCTCTTCACTGATGGCACCCTGTTCCTCAGTTTCCTTTGTTTGTTATTTCTCCTCCTCATTAACTGACAACATCTTCTCAAGATTATTTACCATCTTGTTTTTCTTGTTGACAGTCTTCTTGATCACTAGGCCTATTTTTATCTTGGACTTTGCCTCTTCATATGTTCCAAATCTTGGTTGCTTACTCTCAAGTGGTTCATTCAACAATGCATCAATTGCATTTGTTGCTTGATCTATGTTAATCTCATAGGCAAGAGGTGGTAACTAGGCTATCCTTGGTATAACTGGTTTAATGTGAGTGAAGTCTAAATCCACCATAAAACATATTTCATCCCTATTATTTTCAATCAATTGTTCAAGGATCCTCACTCTCTCCATTATCTTTTCCTTGAAGTCAAGGAAGCATTCAGTCATCACTGAATCAAAGTTTTCACCTAGTGACTTGATAAGGTCACTTATCTGCAATGTGACTGGCTTGGTGGTGTCCCACTTCACTTTTCCAACTAAAGGAAAGTATTCTTGAAAATAAAAGAATATACACATTATAAGTGAGCCGAAATTACATGTGTTTGTCTTGGCAGACTTGATTGTTGTCATATTCTCATCAAGTTGGTTTAGCAAGATCTCACATAGATCCATCTATATTCCTTTTGTGACAATCTTGTAAGATGTGCTTACTGTTGTTGATGCTATGTTGTTTATCCTTCTATCCTGAAAGACTTTGTAACCTATCACACATGCACCTAACCTTAGTTCCTCATTGGTGATGGTGTTCACCTTAAGTTGCCAGCTATCCCATATAGCAATGGTGAGTTTCTTAACTTCTGGTTGAGAGAGATGCTTGTGTGCTTTTGGTTTGTTGGTTATAGGGTAACCTATTACACCGTGTAACAAATCCTTTGTAATTTTCTTGGGTTCATCCAATGATAACTTCTAGTCATGCATTCTGCTTAGTACCAACCTAATCCAGTCAGTTTTTAAAAACCTTGAGAAATATAGGGCATTTTTTTATCCCTTTTACTTGCAGGTGTTTGTGTTCTTCCTTTAGGTTCCCTTGTTCATCTCACAACTTATTGTAAGCTTGATCTATCTCCAGATCACCAATCTCAGTAATCTTGCCATGAATATACGATCTAACATCTTCTATCAGCAAAACCCTAGGTGGATTTTTTGAAAATGTGCTAGAATCATTGGGTTGCGATGCAATTGTTAGCACTACATATTAAAATTTTCAAATTTCAAAGCTTTGGCCTTTTTCCTATGTGTTCTGGTTCAAATTTCATGTCTCTTGATGTCAAAAAAGTCTTTTTGTGGTTAAATTTCCAAAATTCCTTATTTAAAAGTTTTAGTCGCACACCCGCGCTGATCTTTTAATGTATTTCCTAAGTGTGCGGGTGAGTGGTGAATCATTTTTGGAATGAATCGCGCAGTCGTGGTCATATCTTATCAAGTCAAGTTAGGTGTGCAAGTGAGCAACTTGGTCATTAAATTGTGTTAATCGTGCAGTCATGGTCATATCATATGAAGTCAAGTTAGGTGTGTGAGTGAGCAACTTGGTCATTAAATTGTATTAACAGCATAGTCGCGATGTAATTTTGAAGTCAGGTTGTTAGTTTGTGGTTGAGCAAGTTTGAAGTATTTGGTATGTCACTCACTCACGAGGGATTAAGTTCTGTGTTAAAAGGTTCAGCAAGTTAGTGATGAGTTAAGTTTTTGTGTATCGCACAGTCGCGGTGGTCTTAGGTCTTCAAATTTTTGGTCTGCGACTGAGCGAGTGATGTAAGAGAAGTTTAGTCGCTCACTCGGGCTAAGTTTTTGTGCATGTCATTAGAGCCCGCGAGTGCGCAAGGAAGTCATATTTTTAGTACTGCTCACTCGCACAAGTCTTAACTGTTGTGTTTTTTGTAGTGTGAGTAAGCGATTGATTATGTTTTGATCATAAGATGGTTCTTGTCGCTTAGTCACATAAGAATTTTTCAGTGTTTTAAAGTGCCCGAGTATGCAACTAAGAGATCAGTTTTGTTCTCGCTCACTTGCCAACAATTTGTAGTTTGAAATGAAGAGCTCGCGAGTGCACGATGAAAGAAAGAAAAAGCTATCGCCCACTCACCCATGAATAAATTCAAGTAAAAATATACTAGCAGGTGTGCGATTAAGAAAGCATGTTGGCTATTGCTCACTCGCAGATAATGTGTTGGTTAAGATTTCAAGCCTGCAAATGCGCGATGAAGAAAATTGAAAGTTGTCACTCAGTCGCTCGTGAAGAAAGTTAAGTCAAAAGGGATCAACGAGTGAGCGATTAATACATTATGAAGATTTGGTGAAGGCACTCGCTCAGTCGTGGAGGAATCATTCATAAAGAAATTTCAACAGTGAGTATGCAACTATGATGGAAAAGGGTCATCGCTCGCTCGCTAATGTTTATAAGCTAAAATATTTTGCAGTACGAGTGAGCGACCAAGTAAAGTGCATAATAAAAATGGTCATCACTCACCCGCAGAGGTATAAAAACAAATCAGAAAGGTATAGTGACTGTGTGACCATAAAATAATGCATGATTGTTTTGAAAACCGCTCACTCACTCAAATCCAAGCATGATAAGTTAGAGGTCAGCGGGTGTGCGACCAAGAAGTGATTGAGCAATGAATGTGCACTCGCTTACTCACAGGGTTTAAAGAAAGTAAATTTTTGAGCGACGAGTCTATGATTGATAAAGGGAAAAGTTATGCCACTCACTTGTGTAATTATAAGTGTAAAGGATAAAGAGGTAGCGAGTATGGGACCACAAGATGATGAAGTTGCTAGTTAGGTCATTGCTCAGTCATGAAGGATATGAACCAAAAAAAAATAGACCACAAGTGCGCGACTGGTTGTAAGGAAAGGTCTTGTCACTCACTCGCGAGGACAATTTTGAATATAAATAAGGTACAGTGGGTTGTTGACAAGTTGACAAGTGGCTCATTTTAGGCTTACAAGTGCAAAAAGAGGAAAAGGTGTGTACTCTTTTCCAGCAGGGATCAAACAGAGTGAATTAATGGTAGCATTAGTTATAGAGAGATGATTGTTTGACACTGCAAGTGCAATAATTTGGCATTCAAGTGGACAAGATGCAGATTAGATGGCTATAAAGATGAATGATTGAGCTTGATTTTGTACAAATCTCATTTGCGCTTTGAAGATTTTTGTTGTAAAATCAACAGAGCTTGTTTTTCTGAGATGAAAATTTGACAAGGAAAGATGAGTCAAGCTACTACCAGTACAGCTTCACATTGGTCGAAGAAGAAGAAAGTTACAGCAAAGAAATATGTGGAGGAATTTTTTGAGTTTCTACCTGGAACTTTGAATACAAGCAGTGCGGATTGAGATGAATGGAAGGATAGATGGTGCCAATGCAAAAACCTGGTCACTCCAAACTACTCTGGTAATACTTTGTTCCACTATTTTTGGAATAATAGGGTTAAAATAGTTCCCATTTGCAATCCCTGGGAATTGAATATGGAAAAATTTATTGTGCCTGATGTTTACATTGATATAGGCCTTATTAAGGAACTTGCTAAGAATTATTGCCTAGTAGCTAGGGTAATCAGGAAGAAAAATAAAGAGACCCTAGTTTCCATAGATAAAAGATCAGTGGCAGAGGTCTTCGAAATCACTAGTGCATTGTGCATAGAAATTGATTTGGAAAAAATTCAGGCAGATTACAAGAAAAGAGAAAAATTGATTAAGAAGTATGAAATGCCCAAATTCATGCCCAGGGTAGATAGGCACCTGGTGAAAATCCTAGAAAATCTTGAACCACCTTTTGACTTATCCTGCTTTCACCATTACATAAAGTGCATAGTATATGGTTTGACCAGAGTACTAGGTTTTGATGGAGATTCTACAGTGCCCCAGGACGTGCTCATGATGGCCATGAATATCTAGCACCCAGAGGTCAATACTGATTATGAATATGTGGGATACATAGTTGAAGCTATACATGCTGCATTGGTTAGAACAATCTTAAGGCCTTGGGAATTTGTTCCAAATTGGCCAATTACTCACAATTGGGGTGATTTTTTCTTCTTTGACTATATTACTGTCATCAAGGTGTATGGTTGTACACAACCACCTCACATCCTCCTTAAGTTTGTTCCTCTTAGGGTTGCATTTTTAGAGTTTATTTGGAAAATCACCTGGGTTGATAAAGAGTTTTTAGAGGGACATAAAAAGGGTACTTTTATCCCTAGATTATGGGTGGTTTTTTATTTTTCCATTGGGAAAAGAGTTTTTGACTTGATTAATGAATTCTTGAAGCAATATAGAATGTCTCCAGCAATTGCTAGGTTCTGTGATCCAGAATAGTTTATAAAAATAGATCTGAAAGGTATGACTCCTTGGCCAAAAATTAGAGATCATGAGCCATTAGATGATGAAGATATTGTGAGAAAAAAATTGAATAGGCATGAAGTCCAGGAGAGGAGAAGGAAGTGGAAAGATCTTCTCAGGGAAACAACTGATTGGAAAGAGTCAGAAAAGACTTTTTCTAGTTTTTTCCTTGACCTCCCATACTTGCAGAGAATGGAAGAAATGCTCAAGTCTTATGAAATTTTGATGGCACAAGTACCACAATTTAGTGTTGAGGATGCACAGTCTCAAGGGTCCCAAATTCCTGTTGCATTACATGACCTAGAACATCAAGAACAAAAAGAGGAAGAGCACCGAGAAGAGGAGGAGGTTGGTGAGGAAGCTACCTCTGCCAGAGAGCCACCAAAGAAAAAATAGAAGACAAAGCACAAGATAGTGCAGGACAAGAAGAGTATGGCCAAAGCTGTAATAACAGAACATGGAAAATATTTCAGGAAGCTAAAAAGGCAATTGCAAAAGGAGCCACAAGATGAAGGCCAGGGGGACAATCAAATGGTTTTGTTTGGAAAAGATGATGAGAGAGTAATGATAGAAAATGAATTCATGAAAGATGATGAATTTATAAATTTTGAAGAATTCAAGACTTTCTTGATCAAGCTGAAACAAAAGGACTTGAGACAAAGTTTAACCATAGGTGAAGAACATGCAAAAAAAAATGAAGAGATTGTGAAGACACTCCACGATTATGATCCTGAGAGTGAATGTATCACTGTGGATCAAGCCAGATTGTTGGTGCAGAATATTGGGGTGCTACTGATGCTAGATTGGGACTTACAGTCCACTTTTATCATTGATCAGATCAAGAGGCAAGAAGACCCCTTATTGAAAATAGAGTTTGAGATGGATGAAGTATTAAAAGGATCAAGATTTGATCCTAAATCCAAGACTCTAGCTATTTGGTCATTGGCCTCTGCTACACAAAAGCCTCTAGTCATGACCATAAGAGAGGAAGTGAGGGAAGAAAAGATGATTTGGAATCTGTAGAACACTAGTGACACTGAGATAGCTTAGTTAATGACCCAAGTGTCCTTCATGAACCTAGAAAAGGTTGATGATCTATCTAAAAGGTATGAAACAACTTTTGGCCAGATGATGACATTGGCAAAGAAGCATGAAGAAGTTGTAATTCAAAATCATGCCCTGGAGGAACAAATTGCAAAATTGAAGGAAGAGTTAGTGGAAAGTAAGAGAGAGAGAAGACTCCAGTCCCCTAGGAAGTAGAAAAAGTTGAAACAAATGCTGCCATTGAAATAAAGGGAGATTCAACATTGGTAGAAGGCCAATCCAAAGAATTATTACAGGAGCATAATGTAAATGTCATGTATGTTATATTGTCTATACTGCAACATCAAATTGATGTTTTAAAACAAAATACTGACATAGTATATACATTGTATGGATCACTGTAAGAAGCCTCAAAGACAACTGCAGAAGATATGAATTTCTTGGAACCTACTTTCAAAACCTAGTCGGGAAGAGAGAGGCTAATGGACAAATTGAAAAAAACTATGTTATACAGTGATGATTTTCCTGATAAAATTATAGATACCATTGAAATGATTAGTAAGCTGAATGACACTTTTGCCTTCTTCAATGGAAAAGCTGACTTAATAGACAATAAACTGCAACTATTTGGTGACCAATGCCCTCCCTTAATCCCAAAGATATATGATGAAGCTAGTGTTTTGAAGCCACAATCAGATTGGACAGCTAGATTTGATGGGATATTCAAGGATGAGGAGATGAAGCAACGCCTGGAAAAGGATATTAATGCTGAATATTGCAATGAAATGATTGACAACCTATTCAAGGTTGAAAGAGATATGGCAAAGTTTGTTTCCAAGGCCAGAACAACCATTGATGCCAGATGGACAGAAGCTATTGCAAAGTTGGAGCAGGAAAATAATTTTGATTGGCCCACCACCAAGGAGGTGAATAGGTGGGAAGTGAAGCTGAAAGGATAAGGAGGATATTGTCAAACTGCAACAACAAACCTTGTTCAGACTTCGCCAACTTTTGCCACCCGTGTTCTGTTATAATTTTTGTTTTTATGTTAGTTGCAAAAGTTGTTGTAAAAGATTTTGTAAATCTTTCCCATGTAGTCTTTAGCTTGTTGCATCCTTAGTTATAAAAGGATTCCAAGACAATTGGGAGAAGGGATAGCCATTTTTAATTTGGGAGTACAATTTTAATTGTAAAAACTCTGGTTTAAGACCAATATATTTTGAAGAGGGTTTTGAAATTACTGTTGAATGTATTAGCAACTTTGATTATGAATACAAATGAAATCCATCAATAGTTTCTGAAATATATGATGAGTATTTTGTCTTCATTATGGTGCTCTGAATTTTATTTAAATTGAATGCTCAAGGAATGTTAAATTTATGTGTCTGTTAGGTAGATTTTGAAATAGTTTTAGGGTTCTTTCAAGGAAGGATTAAAATTGCCTTAGGATTGTTTCAGTGAGATTCAAGGTTTATAATGAATTTGATGAGTAAATTTGTTATATGTGTGAGGATAGATATATAAGGTATATCTATGTTTATGTCAGATTTTGTAGTTGTTTTAAATTCCTGTTCATGAGAAAATTGGTTAAAGTTATTGAGAAGTGACTCTATACCCTAGGATTAAGCACTGGTTTGTTTTCCATTGAATTAGGTGACTATCACTATAAAATTGATCTTTATCTTTATGTTTTGATATGCTAAGTAAATATTACAGAGGTTAATCCATGTGATTCCATTCATATCTACTGGAATAATTTAGTGATTTGATTGTTCTAAGTTAGAAGGTTATTCCCGCCCGAGTTTATGGAGCTCAAAGTGTAGAGGGTTTAAAAACCCTATTTCTGTCATTCTATATCTTGCTTGGTCAGTGTCTGGGATAAATAGAGAAAGCTATTTGAAAGTATTTTTATGTCAGCGAGAAAATGAACTAACATAAAATGGTGACTCTACTAGGGAACTTCTTTCAAGGAATTTGTGAAAGGTTAGTCTGAACATAATATTTCATATACATAGATTCCTTGAAGTCTAGTTTTGAAATCACAAGTTATGTATTGCACCTTATTGAATCATATCCTCTAATATCATTGTCAAAGTGAATTTTCATTATTTTATTCCCAAAATTTTTTGGGTCGTGACTCCGAGTTATTGGTTATAGTGTTTCTAAGGGGAACATTAGCAAATCAAGTGTGTGAGATTTCATTTTGGATAAGATGAGGAATGCAAAAGCAAACACAAAGAATCACTCTCAAGCAACATCAGAGAGTGATGTTTCTAAAAATTCCAGAAGGAACCATTCTAGGAAGGGAGAATCTTATAACAACACCTCTTGGAAGCCTAGATCTGTAGGTCCTGGTCAGTCCTTAGGTACTATCCCTGAGAAATAAATTAACAAACCTTTGAATCCTGAATCTGATACCATGGGTTATTTTGAGGATATATTTAACCCTATACCAAATAATGTATATCAAGAAAAGGGGGAGACATCATCCTATTTCAAGGGTATCCCTTATGAACAGGTTGAAGACCAAAAGGGAGATAATCTGATGAATATCTATGATTCTTCCACTTCTGATATTGAAGGAGTCCTCAGAGATAATGACCTTTTGAAGAGGGAATTAGATGAACTACTACTTATCAAGTAGAAGAATGATGAGGCTAGAGAGGAAAAAATTATAAATGCCATCACTGAAAGAGAAAATTTGAAGAAGTGAGTTGCTCAATTAAAATTGGCAGCTGAGGGTGCATATGAGGGATTTCATGGTTTGAATAAAGAAATTTTTGGAGATTTAGACACCCTGAGAAAATAATGCCAAGAAAAAAACACTTGCTTAAGAAAAATGATTCCAATGATACTGGCCCTGTGGTGAGGCAAGTAATTAATTATGAAAGTCAAAAGCCTCCTAAGTCTCAAATATCTACACAAAATATATCAACAACTAATGCAAGACAAACAGATGTTGATAAAGGCAAAAAAAAGCTCACTGACATTAAAAATTTTTAGCCTAAGGTTGAAGAGGGTATGTCTCAGGATATGTTCTCACTTGATATGGAATTGGAAAGGGCTATAAAGGGCAAAGATGATATTGCAAAATAGTTGGAAAGGGTAGAATTAGAAGCTGCTGCTGCATAGATGAAAAGAAAGATTGCTTTCTTAAGTTCTCCAGTTTATACAAATTTAACAAATGATACCACTATAGTTACTCAAACCATGCCTATAAATACCTCTAATATTCAGAATACTAGTGGTAATACAAATACCTAGACATATGGTGCAGCTCAAGGAGTTGTATCACAACCAGGAGGGAGTGGATTGAACAATGCTGGTGGTCAACAAAATGTAGGCATTGGTAATAGTGGCCAAAATATTGGTACTAATTTTCAGAGAAGACCTATTCTTTTAGAGAGATTTAGGCAACTATTTTTTGATGGTATCCTTGGCCAACCAAACCCTATCCCTAATGAGGTCAAAGATAAGATTCCCAAATTTAGTGGGAATAATTCTATAACTGGTGAGGAGCATCTAAATTTTTTTACAGATACAATGAATGATTATGAGATTGGAGATGAAGATGCTGTGATGAAATTGTTTGTGCAATCCCTGATTGAGGATTCAAGAGACTGGTACCGAGGTCTACCTGATAACAGTATTTATTCATGGGATGAATTTGTTAGAAATTTCAAAGAACAGTATGGTGACAAAATAAATTCTGGTTTCATGTTGAATGAACTCAACAGTTTGAAAAAATTTACTAATGAAGGCATTGCTGAATTTAATGTAAGATTTCAAAAGGCCATGTATAAGTTGTTCCAAGTAATGAGATTGGATGAAAATATATGTGTCACCACCTACTGTAATGCTTTTGATGGGAAGACAACTTATTTTCTCAGAGATAAAGACCCTCAAACCATGAGAGAAGCATTTAAGTTGGCCATAAACATAGAAAGAAATAGAAGAGATTCTGGAAATATTGGTAAACGAGATGACAATAGACTCTGGAAAGAGTCAAAAACACAGTCAAATAAGAATCCAAAAGAAGAAGATAAAATGGGTACACTGGTAAGTGTTGTGAAAGATCTTTCTGCTAAGGTAGACAAGAATGAGAAGGGGTTTCAAAATAATAGGCCACAGTATCAAAGGAAAGATAAGCCTTACAGATTGCAAGATTTTCCTTATAAAACTCATTGGAAGGATGGAAAACCTGTGATAGAAGAACAAACCGATCCTAAGAACAAAGATATCCCTAATCCATTGAAAAAATACAATGCACATAATGTGGAGAATACTCCCTGGTGCATGCCCTACAATATGCCTCATTCCCCTTATCAATGTGCAGTAGCTTAGGGCATGGTGGAGTCACGCGAAAATATTGGAACACAAGAAATCCAAAATGAGAAAAAACCTGCAATAAACATGTGTGCACTTACTATTGAAGATGACAATGACAGCTCAGAGGAAGAGCCAAAAGAAAATGTGCCAATCACAGTAAATAGTACAAATACTAAGTTAGAACATCTTCAATTTGGAATGCCTAATGATGAAGAGATAAGGTTTCTTACTATTGCTGCTGTAAAACAGGCAAGAAGCTCATATCAATTTAGAAATAGAAAGGTTGATCAAAGTGGGAGACAACCTGGTTCACTTATTATCACAAAAATCCTAAATGAAGAATCTACACCTGATGCGGAGAAAAAAAAAAAGGAAGAAATAGAAAAGGATGACCTTAAGGACACCTTGGTTAGGGAAAATAAAGCTGCCCCTCCTCATGAACAAAAGACAAGACAATTGAAGGAGACTAAAGTTAAAACATCTTCTGACAATGTAATGAGTTTCCCAACTTTTGACATGAAGCAAGCTTTATCTCAGATGAAATTCTCTGTCCCTTTACTTGAGATGTTTAAAATCAAAGAGCATAGAGAAGAAGCCTTTTCATTATTATCTGATTTGCCTGGTATGCATGATAATATTGATTTGAATGATGAATTGAAAGGGAAGCAAGAAGATAAGGGTGGAATCCCAATCTATCTAGGAAATGTAATTATTCAAGAGCCAGATCAGATTGATCCTTTTTATGTAACACTGCTCACAAATAATATGCTACTAAAAAATTGTATGATGGACTCATGAGTTGTTGCTAATGTGATGATTTACATTGTCATGAAACAATTGGGTTTAGAGGTGTATACTGCTTGTGGTAAATGTTATGCCATGGACAATAGGGAAGTACCTATAGTAGGAAATCTACAAGGATTAGAGGTAAAACTTGCTACCTACCCTGAGGTCACTTTTAAAATAGATGTTGTGGTTGTGGATTCACCACCTCATTATGGGATGCTTTTATCAAGACAGTGTGCTACAACTATTGGAGGACATGTACAATTGGATTTTTCCTTTGCTACTATTTTTGTTAATGGGAAAGAAGAAAAACTATTAAGGGAGACTAGATCTCCTGTGTATGTTGAGAAAATTGAATGAAACATGCCGAATTGCTTTGTGGATGTAGATATGCATAATTTCAAAGTTGAAAAGATTCAAACACAATTGAAAAACACAGATCCCATAATAGAAGAGTTAGAATTGCAACAACATGGACTGTGGAAAATGTATTTTGATGGAGCATGCTCTAGAGAAGGATCAAGAGCTGGTGTGCTATTTGTCTCTCCATAAGGTATTACTTTCAAATATTCATTTCTATTGTCCTTTCAGTGTACAAACAATACAAATGAATATGAGTCATTACTGTTGGGATTAGAAATATCTATCAAGAATGGCATTAAGTTATTAAGATTTTTTGGTGATTCAGAGCTAGCCATATCCCAAATTAGATAAAAATATGCTGCTAAAAATGATAGGCTAAAATAATACAACATGATGTATGGGATAGCATTGAATTCTTTGATGCATTTTCCATTGATTGGATAGAGAGATCTAAGAATATCATGGCAGATTTTTTGGCTAATGTGGCCTTGAAAAATGATGATCTAACGCTAGCAGGAGTAACTATTGTGGAAACCAAGAATAGGCCTGCCATTCCTGATAATGTATATAATTGGCAAGTCTTTGAAAGTGATTAAGATATCCTTAATTTCATTCAATGTGTGGATAATTATGAAGGACAAGTCATTGACTAAAATAATTTGATAGAGATTATTGATGGGAAAGAAACCATATTTGGCAATGAAATTCTACAATTGCAAACAAATGAAATCCCTAAAGGACTAACTCAATTGGAAGGGTTGTTTACTAATAATGATAGCCACATGTGCCAAAAGTCTACAGCTAGATTGGATGAATTTGAGGAGGTAAACTTAGGATCAGAGTGTGATCCTAAGATTGTATATATTGGAAAGAAGTTGGCTCCTCATGTGAGAGCAAATTTGATTAGCTTGCTGAAAATATTCAAACATGTTTTTGCTTGGTCTTATGAAGACCTTAAGGGTTATAGGGAAGATCTCTTTCAACATGAAATTCCATTAAAAAATGATATTAATACTTTTAGACAAAAACAGAGGCCAATCAATCCTTTGCTGTCCCCCAAGATGCAGCAAG
This sequence comes from Thuja plicata, assembly GCA_018584345.1. NCBI lineage: Eukaryota > Viridiplantae > Streptophyta > Pinopsida > Cupressales > Cupressaceae > Thuja > Thuja plicata. The sequence goes on along the minus strand of MU223376.1, from coordinate 151,009 downwards.
AACTGACAAAGCTCAGAGAGGCTGGGATAATAAAACCAATCAGACATTCTTCTTGGGTGTCCAATTTAGTCCCAATCAGAAAGAAAAATGGAGACATCAAGTTATGCATTGATTTCAGAAACCTCTATGTAGCTTCTCTAGAACATAATTAATCTTTGCCTAACATGGAGGCAATGCTAGAAAGGGTTACTGGCTATGATCTGCTATCTATGATGGAAGGTTTTTCTAGTTATAACCAGGTACTGGTTCAAGAGTCTAAATAGTTTAAAACAACATTCACTACCCCATGGGGTACTTATATCTATGTGAGAATGCCATTTGGCCTGATGAATGTAGGAGTTACTTTCCAAAGAGCCATGGATGTGGCTTTTAAAGAGTTTATAAATATAATCATGGTGGTGTATCAAGATGACTTAACTGCATATTCCCAAAAGGATGATGATCATTGTAAACACTTGGAAAATATTTTTACTAAAGCCTTGGAGTACGAGATCTCATTAAATCCAAAAGAAGTGTCACTTTTTTGTGACAGAAGGTAAGTTATTGGGGCATATAGTGTCCAAAGAAGGTGTCAAGATTGATCCTGAAAGAGTGGAAGCTATTAACAAAGTCTTGCCCCCAAAAAATATCAAAGGTGTTCAATCTTTCCTTGGGAAAGTAAATTTTGTGAGGAGGTTCATTGCAAAATTTGCTGAGATAGTAAAGCCCATTGTTAAATTACTAAAGAAAAATGCTAAGTTTGAATGGGATAAGGATGCTTAGTCAGCTTTTGATGAGATAAAATTAGCTATTCAGCAAGCACCTGTATTAAGATCTCCAGATTATGAAAATTATTTTTCTATATTTTCTCTTGCTTCATTCCATACAATTGTTGCAGTACTTTTGTAGAAGGATGATGAAGGTTTTGATCATCCCATAGCATTTTTCAGTAAGTCTCTGCAAGCAGCAGAACTTAATTATGAGATAATGGAAAAACAAGCATATGCATTGGTGAAAGCAATCAAGGTTTTTTGACCTTATCTAGTTTTTTCAAAGATAGTTGCTTATGTGCCACATGCTACAGTGAAAGATATATTGTCTTAGTCTGAAGTTACTGGAAAAAGGTGTAGATGGATCAACAGGATCCAAGAATTTAATTTGGAAATTTAAGTTACCAAATTGGTAAGGGGTTTGGGTTTAGCCAAGTTAATGACTGACACAAACATGGAGTTGGCTCAAGTAAATGATTTACAGACAATAAATATGAAATTGACTAGCATAGAATTGCAGCCATGGTATAATGATGTTATATTTTTTTTCTGAAAAATGGTAAATGTCTAGAACATATGTCAGATAATCAAAAAAGAACTCTAAAGTTGTAGGCTCAAAGGTATGTCTTGATACAAGGTGATTTATTTTGGAAGAATAGGGATAGAATCTTATTGTTATGTCTGGATGAATCAAAATATAAAAGAGTCTTGAATGAAATGCATAGTGGTGTGTATGGGGGGAATTATTCTGCCAAGACCACAAATCACAAAATAATCAGAGATGGATTCTATTGGCCATGTCTTTTCAAAGATACTCAGAAGTTTGTATAGAGGTGTGAACCCTGCCAAAGGTTTTCTTCTAAAATGAAATTTTTAGGAGCTTTGCCTTTAAATCCTATGACTGTTGAAGCAAATTTTTCCCAATGGGGTCTTGATTTTATTGGTGAATTCATAGAAAAATCCAGTGGGGGCCATAGTTGGATTCTTGTGGATACAGACTATTTCACAAAATGGATAGAGGCAATTCCATCAAAAAGGGAAACCAACAAGGTAGTAATGGATTTCTTAATGGATAATATTCTGACAAAATTTGGTATGCCCACTAAGTTAATCATGGACAATGCCATGTGCTTTAGGTCTGAGGAATTTAAGGATTTCTGTGAAAAATATGGCATTATTGTATCTTATTCCTCACCATATCATCCTCAAGCAAATGGAAAAGATGAGTCCAACAACAAAAGCATCATGAAAATCATTAAGAGGATTTTGGAAAAAAATAAAAAGTCTTGGCATTCAAAACTGAAGTTAGCCCTTTGGGTGGACAGGGTAACAGTGAAAATAGCAATAGGGGTGTCCCCTTTTGAAATGGTCTATGGAACTTAGGCAACATTGCCTTTAAAAAATCTATTACCAGTGTATAAATTTCTCCAAGAAGAAGAGTTTGAAGAACAAGAACCCATAATGGAGAGGATGGATCAATTGGTGGAACTAGAAGAGATAAGAGTAGAGGATCACAAAAGAAACATGAAACTCCAACAACAATCCAATTACCTGTTTGATAGAAGAGCAACTGAAAGAAAATTTTAGATAAATGATATGGTGCTGCAATGGAATGCTAGAAAAGAGGAGAAGGGGAAACATGGTAAATTTGAATCATTGTGGATAGGCCCATTTGTAGTCCAGGAGTTTCATGGTCAAGATTCTTATTTTTTGGAAGACCCTAATGGTGAGATACAGGAATTGCCAGTGCATGGACATTTCCTGAAACATTATTTCTCATAAAGTTCTTATTTCCATGCACAGTAGATTAGATTTCCCTGCTTTAGTGTGGTTTTTGTGTGTGCATGTACAGTTTTGTTTTAGTTTGTGGTCTATCTCCTAGAGTTTTGGCTTCTAATGTCAATTTTGCAATTAACTTTCCCTAGTCGGAGTCATTGTTAGCACTGCATATTAAAAATTTTAAAATTTCAAAGCTATGGTCTTTTTCCCGCGTGTTCTAGTTCAAATTTCATGTCTCTTCATGTCAAAAAAGTCTTTTTGTGGTTAAATTTCCAAAATGCCTTATTTCAAATTTTTAGTCACACACCCGCACTGATCTTTTAATGTATTTCTTAAGTGTGTGGGTGAGCGGTGAATCATTTTTGGAATGAATCATGTAGTCGTGGTCATATCTTATTAAGTCAAGTTAGGTGTGTGAGTGAGCGACTTGGTCGTTAAATTGTGTTAATCGCATAGTCGCAATGTAATTTTGAAGTTGGGTTGTTAGTTTGTAGCTGAGCGAGTTGGAAGTATTTGGTATGTCACTCACTCATGAGGGATTAAGTTTTGTGTTAAAAGGTTCAACGAGTCAGTGATGAGTTAAGTTTTTGTGTATCACACAGTCGCGGTGGTCTTAGGTCTTTAAATTTTTGGTCCACGACTGAGCGAGTGATGTAAGAGAAGTTTAGTTGCTCACCCGAGAAAAGTTTTTGTGCATGTCATTTGAGCCCGCAAGTGCGCAAGGAAGTTAGATTTTTAGTACCGCTCACTTGTACAAGTCTAACTGTTGTATTTTTTGCAGTGCGAGTAAGAGATTGATTATGTTTTGATCATAAGATGGTTCTTGTCACTCAGTCGCACATGAAGTTTTTAGTGTTTTAAAGTGCGCAAGTGCGCGACTAAGAGACCAGTTTTGTTCTTGCTCACTCGCCAACAATTTGCAGTTTGAAATGATGAGCTCGCGAGTGCGCGATGAAAGAAAGAAAAATCTATCACCCACTCGCCCATGAATAAAGTCAAGTAAAAAGATACTAGTGGGTGTGCGATTAAGAAAGCATGTTGGCTACCACTCACTTGCAGATAATGTGCTGGTTAAGATTTCAAGCCCGTGAATGCGTGATGAAGAAAATTAAAAGTTGTTGCTCAGTCACTTGTGAATAAAGTTAAGTCAAAAGGGATCAGTGAGTGAGTGATTAATACATTATGAAGATTTGGTGAAGGCACTCTCTCAGTCACAGAGGAATCATTCATAAAGAAATTTCAATAGTGAGTATGCGACTGTGATGGAAAAGGGTCATCGCAAACTCGCTAATGTTTATAAGCTGAAATATTTTGCAGTACGAGTGAGTGACCAAGTAAAGTGCATAATGAAAATGGTCATCGCTTACTCATAGAGGTATAAAAACAAATCAGAAAGGCATAGCGACTACGTGACTAGAAAATAATGCATGATTGTTTTGAAAACCGCTCACTCACTCAGATCCAAGCATGATAAGTTAGAGGTTAGCGGGTGTGCATCCAATAAGTGATTGATCAATGAATGTGCACTCGCTCACTCGGGTTTAAAGAAAGTAAAGTTTTGAGCAGCGAGTCTGCGATTGATAAAGGGAAAAGTGATTCCACTCACTCGCGTAGGTATAAGTGCAAAGGATAAAGAGGTAGCGAGTATGCGACCATCAGATGATGAAGTTGCCAGTTAGGTAATCGCTCAGTCATGGAGGATATGAACCAAAACAAAAATAGACCGCGAGTGCGTGACTAGTTGTAAGGAAAGGTCTTGTCACTCACTCGCAAGGACAATTTTGAATATAAGAAAGGTACATCAGGTTGGTGATAGGTTTACAAGTGGCTCATTTCAGGCTTACAAGTGCAAAAAGAGAAAAAGGTGTGTACTCTTTTCCAGCAGGGATCAAACATTGCAGATTAATGGCAACATTAGTTACAGAGAGATGATTATTTGACACTGCAAGTGCAAGAATTTGGCATTAAAGTGGAAAAGATGCTGATTAGATGGCTATAAAGATGAATGATTGTGCTTAATTTTGTACAAATCTCATTTGCGCTTTGAATATTTTTGTTCTAAAATCAATAGAGCTTGTTTTTCTGAGATAGTAATTTTAAAAGGAAAGATGAGTCAAGATACTACTAGTGTAGCTTCACAGGGGTCGAAGAAGAAGAAAGTTACAACAAAGAAATATGTGGAGGAATTTGCTAAGTTTCTTCCCAGAAATTTGAATACAAACAATACGAATTGGGATGAATGGAGGGACAGATGGTGCGATTGCAGAAACCTAGTCACTCCAAACTACTCTGGTAATACTCTGTTCTACTATTTTTGGAATAATATACTTTGTTCCCCTATTTTTGGAATAATAGGGTTAAAGCAGTTCCCATTTGCAATCCCTGGGAATTGAATATAGCAATATTGATTATGCCCGATGTTTCCATTGATATAGGCCTTATTAAGGAACTTGCTAAGAATTATTTCCCAGTAGCTAGGGTAATCAGGAAGAAAAATAAAGAGACCCTAGTTTCCATAGATAGGCGATCAATGGTAGAAGTCTTCAGGATCAATGGTGCATTGTGCATAGAAATTGATTTGGAAAAAATTCAGGCAGATTAAAAGAAAAGAGAAAAATTTATTAAGAAGTATGAAATGCCCAAATTCATGCCCAGGGTAGATAGGCACCTAGTGAAAATCCCAAACAATCTTAAACCACCTTTTGACTTATCCCTCTTTCACCATTACATAAAGTGCATAGTATATGGTTTAACTAGAGTACTAGGTTTTGATGGAGATTCTACAGTGTCGTAGGACGTGCTCATGATGGCCATGAATATCCAACACCTGGAGGTCAATACTAATTATGACTATGTGGGATACATAGTTGAAGCTATACATGCTGCATTGGTGGAAATACAGTTAGATGCCCCTGTACCAACCTTTAAGCATTATTCTCATTTGATGTGTATGATTCTATATTTTAACAAAGAATCTATGGATAAAGAGCTTGAATTATTTATTTTAGAGTATGGTGTCAATGCACCAATCCAAAGATGGACCTAGGTATGGGATAGTTCATCCTTGAATTCATATTTTGTATGCTTTTGTAATTGGATTGTGGATCCAATTTTTGATTTGTTAGGGACAGATAGGTAGAGTTTTCCACTTGAGGTTAGGACAATCTTAAGACCTTGCGAATTTGTTCCAAATTGGCTAATTACTCACAATTGGGGTGATTTTTTCTTCTTTGACTATATTACTATCATCAGGGTGTATGGTTGTACACAACCACCTCACATCCTCCCTAAGTTTGTTCCGCTTAGGGTTACATTTTTAGAGTTTATTTGGCAAATCACCTGGGTTGATAAAGAGTTTTTAGAGGGACATAAAAAGGGTACTTTTATGCCTATATTATGGGTGGGTTTTGATTTTTCCATTGGGAAAAGAGTTTTTGACCTGATTAATGACTTCTTGAAGCAATATAGAATGTCTCTAGCAATTTCTAGGTTCTCTGATCCAGAATAGTTTATACAAATAGCTTTGAAAGGTATGACTCCTTGTCAAAAAAATAGAGATCATGAGCCACTGGACGACGAAGCTATTGTGAGAAACAAATTGAATAGGCATGAAGTCCAGGAGAGTAGAAGGAAGTGGAAAGATCTTCTCAGGGCAGAAGCTAATTGGAAAGAGTCAAACAAGAATTTTTCTGGTTTTTTCCCCGACCTCCCATAATTGCAAAGAATGGAAGAAATGCTCAAGTATTATGACACTTTCATGGCACAAGTACCACAACTTAGTGCTGAGGATGCACAGTCTCAAGGGTCCCCAATTCCTATTGCATTACATGACCCAGAACATCAAGAACAACAAGAGGAAGAGCATCGAGAAGAAGAGGAGGCTGGTGAGGAAGCTACCTCTGCCAGAGAGACACCCAAGAAAAAATAGAAGATAAAGCACAAGATGGTGCAGGACAGGAAGAGTATGGCTAAAGCTATGATAATAGAACATGGAAAATATTTTAGGAAGCTAAAAAGGAAATTGCAAAAGGATCCACAAGCTAAAGGCCATGGGGACAATCAAATGGTTTTGTTTGGAAAACCTGATGAGAGAGTCATGATAGCAAATGAATTCATGAAAGATGAAAGTTTGAAGAATTCAAGACTTTCTTGATCAAGCTGAAACAAAAGGAATTGAGACAAAGTTTAACCATAGGTGAAGAACATGCAGACAAAAATGAAGAGATTGTGAAGACACTCTAGAATTATGATCCTAAGAGTGAATTGATCACTATGGATCAAGCTAGATTTTTGGTGCAGAACAGTGGGGTGCTACTGATGCTAGATTGGGACTTACAGTCCACTTTTATCATTGATCAGATCAAAAGGCAAGAAGACCCCTTATTGAAAATAAATTTTGAGATGGATGAAGTATTAAAAGGATTAGGATTTGATCCTAAATCCAAGACTCTAGATATTTGGTCATTGGCCCATTCTACACAAAAGCCTCTAGTCATGACCATAAGAGAGGAAATGATGGCAGACAAGATGATTTGGAATCTGTAGAACACTAGTGACACTAAGATACCTCAGTTAATGACCCAAGTGTCCTTCATGAACCTAGAAAAGGTTGATGATCTATCTAAAAGGTATGAAACAACTTTTGGCCAGATGATGGCATTGGCAAAGAAGCATAAAGAAGTTGTAATTCACAATCACACCTTGGAGGAACAAATTGTAAAATTGAAGGAAGAGTTAGTGGAGAGAGAGAAGACTCCAGTCCCCTAGGAAGTAGCAAAAGTTGAAACAAATGCTGCCATTGAAATAAAGGGAGATTCAGCATTGGCAGAAGGCCAATCCAAGGAATTATTACAAGAGAAGAATGTAAATATATTGTTTGTTATATTGCCTATACTACAACATCGAATTGATGTTTTGAAACAAAAGGCTGACTTAGTATACACATTTTGAATGGATCACTGCAAGAAGCCTCAAAGACAGCTGTAGAAGCTATGAATTTCTTGGAACCTACTTTCAAAACCTAGTCGGGAAGAGAGAGGCTAATGGACAAATTGAAAACAACCATGTTATACAGTGATGATTTTCCTGATAAAATCATAGATACCATTGAAATGATCAGCGAGAGGAACAAGACTTTTGCCTTCTTCAATGGAAAAGATGACTTAATAGACAATAAACTACAACTATTTGGTGACCAATGCCCTCCCACTACAACATTTGAGACCATTTTTTGACGGTTATGTGTCACTTTTCTGACACTGTCCCGTCAGCCAAGCGACAGGGACCACTGTTGCAGTTTTGGTGTTGAAAATAATGACAGCTGTACAATATGTCATTTTTGTGATGGTACTAACCATCATAATATGATCTCATTATGATGGTTATCATACTATCATTACATATTTTAGTTTTCGCTATTACGACACGTAGGCGTCACATTTTTTATGTTAACCATCACAGTTTGCACCTTCTAAAAACTTCAGCATGCCGTCATTACAGTTTGTGGGTGTCACAAATTATGACAGATGTGTGACATATTTTCTATACATGTGACATCAAGCCATCAACAATTTCCAATAGCTCGACGTCGCATGTATAGAAAATATGTCACACGTCTGTCGTAATTTGCGATGGTTAACACAAAAAATGCGACGTTTAGGTGTCGCAATACGAGTTGTCATTACATAATTTATCTGTAGCTATTACGACACCTATGCATCATAGATTGCACCATCTAAAAACTTCAGCATGCCGTCGTTATAGTTTTTTGGTGTCCCAATTACGACAGACGTGCGACGTATTTGCTATATATGCGACATCGAGCCGTTGACAATTTCTGATGGTTCGACATCGCATGTATTTTTTTAGTGTCACGTTAGATTTTTTAAGAGTTTAGTGTCCTAGTGGATAAAGGGAAAAACCAATGTCCTCCCAACTATGAAAACATATCTATAAATGACGGACATGAATATAATTTGGATTACAGATGGAGGGAGATCATTTGAAGTTGCAAGAGTATGAAAATGAGAAACATTATGCAAAGAAAGTGAGCGTATTTGATCTACTTATAACACTCATTCTCCTTAAAAAATGGGCTAGCTATTATTTTTTAGGCCATCTGTATCTCTACCTACAGGTTGTGAGGGATCAAACTCCAAGCCTGACATTTCCGAGCATTAGTTGCCAAGGAGTCCATTATTGAAGTTTTGACAACATCACCATATTGTTTTTCTTTATTTTGGAGGAATCACACTTGGGAAAAGAGTGGTGGAAGAGGGCCTACAATGTGTATTGTGAAGGCCCAATGAAGGGGATCCCTATTTCGCAATCAATAGTCCTATGCAACAAAATGAATAACAAAACAAAATGAAAAAACAACTGATTCTAGAAGAGCACATATAATAACTTATGCAATCTCATGCCAGTGAATATACAACGATGCAAAAAAGAACTTAAACATTGATCACTAAATATTATACTTGAGAGGATCACAATCTAGGAGTAAACATTAAGCTCAAGTCCAAATTACACACATCACAATACAACTTGAGTAATTTGATCCAACTTAGCAAAAACATGGGACACAATTGTGAGATCACCAAGAAACTAAGACAATATATCAAGACAGTCAAAATTAAACCAAAACAAATGAGAGAAAGAGTGACCTAGACACTTTTTTAATGTGGAAATTTGTGTCTCAACCTTACTTTTACATAAGGCTACTATTATAGTAAGTTTACTTTTGAGCATGGATTGATCCAAGATTTTCCTCAAATCTTTGAATTGGACATATAAGAATGCTGGTAAATTTTCATTGCAAGAATCATTTCTAGATTTAAAGATATAAAGTTTCCACTTTTGATAGTTTCATTTGAAATTTTCAAAGTCAATTGTTAAGGCCTTAGAGGCTTCTGATGAACCTGGAAGTGGTCATAACCAACATAGTGGGTTATAGATTGATAGAGCACATCATGATCTTTTTGGTGCTTTGAATGATTTGTCAAACAAACTCCTGAATCAAAATTTTTGGCCTCTAGAAGTTGGGTCTCCTAAAATGGGAAACATAAAAATGTGTTGGAAACATAAATGAGTTAAGTGAATTTATGAAAATAAACCTCATATTATTGAAATAGAAGTCACAAGTTTAAATCTCACAAGAAGTAAGATATGTATGCCTCAATTGTAGCATAGTTAAGTGCCTCCCACAAGGAATATAAGGTAGACCCATATTACTATAAGCCAAGGGTATTT